>BQNB010161173.1:3745-14711 GCA_026074375.1 Tanacetum coccineum
ATCCCTTTCAGGGAATGAGGGTGGCATGACACTCCAAAAGTGTCTATGATCTTTGTCTCTCTTTGTATACACATGTTACAAATCAAGCCAAGGAAATTAAACACTTGAAGGTACAGATCAAGAAGCTCAAAAAGCAAGCCAAACTTGTTATTACACACCACAGAGCTTGGATGAAGAGTGTATCCTTGAAGCAAAGATTAAATCCTTGAAGTCAAACTGGATGCAAAAGGAGTCTGTATCCAAACAGGGGAGGAAGTTTGCCAAAGCTAAACCTTCAGTCCATAAAGATCCATTGTTTGATGAGCTTGATGATGATGAAATTGATAATATGGACACTAAGGATGCTCAAGATGTGGGGAGGACAAGAAATGGAGTGAATGCAGAGAAAGAGGGTACTGAAGATGCAGTTAGTACTGAAGATGTAGTTAGTACTGACAAAGAAAAAGTTAGTACTGACAGATCAAAAGTTAGTACTGACAGATCAAAAGATAGTACCGATAAGGAGGAAGAAGGTACCGACAAGGACAAAGATAGTACCGTTAGCCTAGATGAAGGTACTGATGATCGAACTGAAGCAAGAAGTGCTACTCCAATCACTTCAACAACCACTCCTACAATGTTTGGAGATGATGAAACTATTGCTCAGGTTCTTCTCAACATGAGCCAAGCCAAAGCAGTTTCAAGAGAAAAGGAGAAAGGAGTTGAGCTTAAGGATGTTGAAGAGACTGAGAGACCTAGGCCTACTTCAACTAGATCACTATTGACTTTAAAGCCTCTTCCAAAGATTGATCCAAAAGATAAAGGGAAAAAGAAAATTGAAGAGGAAGATGAGTCTGATACTGAATCTGAGGATATTCCTGAAGCTGAAAAGAAGTTTAAGCAACTTGCTAGGGATGAAGAGATGGCTAGAAAGTTGCAAGAGGATTGGGAACCAGAAGAAGAAAGGAAAAGATTAGATGAAGAAGAAGCTACAAATGATGCTCTCATTAGAAATTATGATGATTATAAAGCGCAAGAAATTAAGGTGACTATGATTCTAGCATGGAAAGGCTTAAGAAGAAGAAAGAAAGAGTGAAATCACCAGTAGTTAGAAGAAAGAGCAAATTTCTTCATGAACAATTGCTGCTCAAAGAAGATTTCTTGCTTAACAAAGATCATAAGCTATTAGGAATAAACCACCTACAAAGAATCAATTAAGAAACCAAATGATGACCTACTTGAAGCATGTAGGAAATTTCCATCACTCTCATTTGAAAACCAAGAAGTTTGAGGAAATACAAGCTCTGTATGAAAAGATAAAAAGGTCAGATGAAGATTTCATTACAATTGGGTCTGTTGAAGATGAAATAATGATAAAAGAGATGAATGAAAATGGAATTGATTCTTCAAAGAATGAAAGGGTATAAATTGCCATTAAGCGGTAAGTGGGTAAAGTCTCTATGAGCTAGGGTTTAACAAGATCACCATTGCTTTAATCCCTAAGATAGATTATAATCAGCAAATAAGGATGCTTTATGCGGATGCTTTAATTGTAATAGAATTAATGTGTCTAGGTCTTATGATGATGTAACGCCTAAGTCTTAAGAATGATATGCCACCTCGAGATAAGAAATCATTGCACATAATAAAAAACCAACTTTCTAATTGGATTAATAATGGTTAATACAGTTTTCTTATATTTGGCTCGACCACTCTTTTATCTTTTTGTTTATTAGCTCGCATGGGTTAAAGTGCCTTGAATTGATTGTAGTCACCAACCAAACCGTGTCAGTCTCTCAGGCTGAAAACCCTACTTTTACCATTCGAATTAAGATTTAGACTGACATAGGTTTAGAATAGAATAGAATTAACCTAGATTAGATAACCAAGATATTAATTAAATTGATAGATTTAACCTCGCTTCAAGTGTTCGACACCCTACTTACCACGAAACTACTACCGATCGGGTACACTGTCCGTTAAAGTATTGTTTTTGGTTTAGTTGGCAAAATATAAATTTAAAACTTGAATTAATAAATATACACCACACAATGACACATCATGTTTTTGGCGCCGTTGCCGGGGAGTAAAAATTAATCTTGATTTTTATTTGATATTTTGGTTTTTAACATTAGATTAGATCTAACCCTTAGGATTAGTGTAATTTAGATTAGTGTATATTTTTGTATATTCTGTAAATTTTGTATATTTGTCTTTGATTGTTTACTTGTATATTTATGTGTTTAATTGTTTGCGTATTTAATTGTTTTTCTTTAATACATTATTCTGGTTGATATCTGAATACGACGTATCCACTTCCATCGTATATGGCGTATCCAACTTTCTGTCCAATACAACGTATTCATTCAAACTGATTAATATGGCGTATCCACTTCCATTGGATATGCGTATTCAGATCATATTTTATGGGGTAACTAAAAAAAAAAAAAAATATAAAAAAAAAAAAAAAAAATAAACAAATAAAAAAAAAAAAAAAAACCCAAAAATGCAGATTCTAAGTTTTCTGTAATTGATTTTTGTGCCAAAAATTTTCTATCTTTCTCCTACTGATTGTTTATCCCTTGTTACAAGTAGTGCATGACAAGGAGTTCTACAAACAAACTATTTACACCTTACAAAGAACCTGAACGAGAATTCGAAATCATCAAGTGGGCCATTCAGACTCTAAGTATTGACGAATTGATGATCGCCTAATTAATCTACTTTCTGACCAAGAATACTCGAAGGAAGAAGAAGCGGAAGCAATGGCGGAAACCATTGAAGTAAACATGATCAAGGACCCGAACTGACCTATGATCAAGAGTCAGCTAGGCGCCAAAATTGATAACAAAGATCAATTTGAACTGAAATGCCAATTTCTTAAGGAGCTTTGAGAAAACACATTTAGCGGTTTAGATAATAAGGACACAAATGAACACATTGAGAAAGTTCTCGAAATAGTTGACTTATTCCATGTTCCTAACATCACCGAGGATCAACTAATGCTTCGAGTCTTCCCTATATCCTTAACCGGAGTCGTAAGTCATTGGCTAAGAAATGAACCAACTAGTTCAATCAAAACATGGGAAGATCTTAAAACTAAGTTTTTGAACAAATATTGCCCACCTAGTCGAACTGCAAAGAAAATAGAGGAAATCAACAACTTTCAGCAAGAGCCAGATGAAACCCTTTATCAAGCATGGGTGCGCTTTAAAGAACTCTTGATGAAGTGTCCTCAACACTATTTGACTTAGATACAGGAGGTAATTTTGTTCTAGAATAGGTTGGATGTTCCAACATGACATATTCTTGACTTAAGAGGTGTCGTTCCAACTAAGACAGCTGAAGATGCTAAAAAGGCCATCTAAGAAATGGCAGAATACTCTCAAAAATGGCATAATGAAACATTTAGAGAAAGAAGTACTAAGACTTCTGATGGACTAGCTGCTATACAAGCACAACTGAATAATCTAGGAAGAGAGATCAAGAAGGTGAATGAAAAAGTTTATGCAGCTGAAGTAGGATGTGAACAATGCAAAGGACCCCATTACACCAAAGATTTCCCACTAAAAGAAGAAGGGAAAAAACTTGAAGAAGGTTAATACATAGATAGTGGAGGACCTTTTCAAGGAGGGGGATATAGAGCAACAGCTCCAGGGTACTATCAAAGGAACAACGTAAATCCTTCGTACCAAGAACGAAAGCAATCTATGGAAGATACCCTAAGAAAATTCATGAGTGAATCAGCAAAGATACACGAAGAAAATTCCAATTTGATTAAAGAAATCCGAGCCATGGCAGATGCTGCCATAAGGAACCAAGGAGCATCAATCAAAACTTTAGAAATACAAATCGGGAAAATGAGCAAGGTACTACAGGAAAGAGGATTTAGAAGCCTATCAAGCTCAACTAAAACGAACCCGAGAGACCAATTCAAGTTAATTTTAACCACTATTGAAGTTGATTCACACTCGATACGCCATATTGGATCATCCTAATACGCCGTATCCACTAGACAGAACAATACACTATTGTATAAGTCAAGACAAACGACGGTTCCTTTTCCAAATCGTTTGAATAATCATTACTGTGAAGAATAGAGTGGGGGAATACTATAACAAATTCACAGAAGGCTTATGGAAGCTTCCTACGTTATCAATAATTCCATACTCATTAGGAGAAATGACTGTCGAGAGTTTCAATTTACCTTTCTTTATTAATAATACTTGCTTTGACAATGCCCTTGTTGACTTAGGAGCTAGCGTTAGTGTTATGTCTCTCTTGACATACCTTAACTTAGGATTAGGCATACACACATCATATTTAAGGTATTCTAAGAAGGATTCAAGAGTTGGTTAACTATTTGCAAGCAAGGAAGCAAGAAAAGAGATTTAGGGGTTTACTTGGAAACTTAGGTTTTCACTAATATTTTCAAGCCGAGAGTTTAATCACAAAGGTAATATGTGAAAATGGTTCTCATTCTCTACTCATCCAAGCAAGGTTATATATAAAGCTTAATCATTTCATAACTAAGATTTTATGTGTTCATATGTTATATTTAGCTAAATCACCATTTAGGGTACTTTTGAATATGTAAAATGGATATTTACTTATGATTAATGTTTTATAAACTTATTTACATGTCACATGGATGCTAATATGATGTTAAAAGGGATGTATAAGTGTTTTAACATGTTGTTTAAAGTATTAAACTTGTTTATGAGCAAATGGGTTTCTAAAGTTTAACTTAGAGTTACAAGTTATAAAAATGGTAGTTAAACTTGTTTCTTGATGAACACATGGGCAAAATATGAACTAATGGACCTAATATATGTATGACATAAGATATAAGTGTTGTAAAGTAGTTGTAACAAGGTGTTGAAGCTTAATGGTACAAAAATCAAGCTTAAAACATGTCTTAATCAAAAACTTCAAACTTTATGTTTTGGTTCGAATTTGTTAACAGCCATATTAGGTTTTATAAATATAGTACATCTCATAAGGATTCCAAAATGATAAGAAACTCGAAAATCAGATTTATAACGAAGAAGATACGCTAGTTACGAGTTTACGACGCTAAATACTTTATAAAACAAATTTTATAAAAAGTTACTATTCATGGCAGAAACTTATACTTTGTAAACATCAATAATATGATAAAACTTTCAATTACGAGAACGTGTTCGAAAGAATCGCTAAAAACGGAGCTATAACGAATAAGATACGACATTTACGGGTTTTGCGTTAATAAGTTGTAATCTGTAATGAACAGTAAAAACACTATTCACAACAGAATCTTGAAAACCTAAAAATGTGATTTTATGATCACTCGTCTTAATACGAAAGCGTGGGCGTAAGAAACGCGAGAAACGGACTTAAAACGACAAAGTTATGTCATTTTTGCTAAAGGCGTAATTATAAACGTTTTTACTTTATAAATACGATTTCACTTAAACGATTAGATGGTGATATAGCTATATAGAAATATATGTGTTATTAGTTATCAAAGTGCTATATTACTAGGGAATTTCATAATGAGGCCTCTTCGGATGACGTATTGACGAGTTGTTGGATTTACGATTTAAAGTGTCCTAACTCCTCGTACGTCATGTCATGACCTCTTAATTATGATAGCCCGAACGATAGTACGATGATAACTATATAGGATTATATATGGTAGTTGTTAGACAACGTACTTGAATACTGATTCGACCTATATTAACTAGGTTGCATTCGGGCGTTAGCGTGACGCGTTTTTACTTGGGATATTTTGTTATCAGTTTACTCACTCAAGGTGAGTTCATAGCCCCATGTTTTACAATTATTGATTTACAAGTTTTTGGGGTGAGAAACATATGCATGTTTTACAAATTGGACGCAAGTGTACATTTTATCATGATTACGTGTTGCCTAAGTAGCGATAACCCACTATGCCCATGAATCATGAACTGTCAATTACTGGAATGTGAGCGCGAATGATTATAGATAGATCTATTTGGGATTGACCTCCCCGTTCGGGTGACTAGCTATCACTGGAAACGAACGTATATCATGTCGGATACTGGATGTTACGGGTTGAACATCATCACGGGCAATGTAGGCAATATTTATATATTGTATTCAATTATGTCGAGCTTCGGTGTCATGAGCTTAGGCAAACGTAATTGCATTTTGTGATGTCTGCATCTGTTGCATTATCACTGGGAAAGTCTTGCGGTCCTGCATATACATTTACATAAACCTATGAAATTCACCAACTTTATGTTGACGTTTTAAATGCAATGTTTTTCAGGAGATCATTAGGGCACGGGGTGCAAAAGGGATACATTGGTGGTTATGTTTTAGATGTCCTGCATTAAAGATTTAGTCGCATTACATTTTGTATATCTGTTATGGGCTGGAAATCTTTGTAATAATAACAAGTAAACAAGTGAAGCTTCGAGCTTTTGTAAACATTTTGTTAAATCCAATGTATTAGTTTTAAAACGACTTGTAATTGTCGTTCAATATATATCTTGTGCTAGTGATCTGAGAAGTAACACGCCTCGGACCCTTATTCCGCTGCGACCCAATTTGGGGGTGTTACATTTACCCGTGTGTTTCCATATAATTGTCCGATATTTTTAGTCTTATAAATTTAAAGCTTTTGAAACACATCAAAATCCGAGCCCACAAAGTACCCCACAAGTCCTACCATCATTTGAGGAATACACACCGCCAATGACTTACCCAGAAGAAGTAGAAGAGACTATAGGAATCCCGATGGAGATAGAACCTTTAGAAGAACCACAACTAGAGGATTTAGACTTAAATACTTATAATCGTGACATTCCTCTTAGCTCTAATTAAGTTCCTAGTTTTGATGAACCTGAGCCTCAACCACAACCCTTACGTAACTGTCCATCCTTAGATGTAAGTCTAGGAGAAGAAAGAGGCCCTGAACCAACCATCAAACCATAAATTCCGGATAGTTTTAGGATGAAGGTAATAGACAATTTGACCATTCATACACCGCCTTTACCTCACGTGGCGTCTTTCCACCTTAAGGATATATATTGCTATTATCACCCATGTGTAGATGACCCTGATGTGTCATTGTGTGGTGTATATTTTATTGATTCAAGTTTTAACGGGCAGTGTACCCGATCAGTAGTAGTTTCGTGGTAAGTAGGGTGTCGAACACTTAAAGCGAGGTTAAATCTATCAATTTAATTAATATCTTGGCTATCTAATCTATGTTAATTCTATTATATTATAAACCTATGTTAAACCTATGTTAATCTAAATCCTAATTCTAACGGGAAAAGGAGGTCACAAAAAAGGACACTTTGCAAGGGAGTGTAGGGCTCCAAGGAACCAAGAAAACATGAACAGGGAAAGCACAAGCGTTCAGTGTGCCAGTGGAGACAACTACTTCAAATGCTTTAATCTCATGTGATGGTCTTGGTGATTATGATGGGAGTGATCAAGGAGAGGAAGGACCAACAAATTATGCACTCATGGCCTACTCATCTTCAAGTTCTGATTCTGAGGTATCTAATGATTCTACTTGCTTTAAAATCTTGTCTTGATATTTGGTTTATGGCTTTAAATATCAATATGATGTGTAGGATTTATCTTGCATAACTAAACCTTACACAAGCTAAGGAATTAAAGATCCATTCAAGTAGGATCAACAAGTGGTATCAGAGTCTGTTAGGAAGCTTTAAGTAAGAAGAACCTGTTTGAATACACAAGATCTCTTTGCTAGAAGATATGGATTTAGAATCTGCACATATGGTGGCTGCATCTAAAGTTCTTATGCTCAAACCTAGTGAGTTTGAGTTATGGAGGATGAGAATGGAACAATACATCCAGATGATTGACTATGCTCTATGAAAGGTCATAGAAAATGGTAACTCTTCTAAAAAAATAGTTGTGGAGGGTGTTGAAAAATTAATGCCTCCTATAAATGCTGAAGAGAAGGCACAGAAAAGATTAGAGATGAAGGCCAAAATTACATTGATGATGGGCATACCTAATGAACATCAGTTAAAATTCAACTCCATCAAGGATGTTAAATTGCTGCTAGAAGCTATTGAAAAGAGGTTTGGAGGGAATGCTGCAACAAAGAAAACTCAAAGAAATCTCTTGAAACAACAGTATGAAAACTTCACTGCTCCTAGCTCAGAAATCCTTGATCAAACTTTTGATAAGCTTCAAAATCTTGTGAGTCAGCTGGAGATTTTGGGAGAAACACTTTCACAAGAAGATGTGAACCAGAAGCTGTTAAGAAGTTTGCCACCAGAATGGAACACACATGTTGTTGTGTGGAGGAATAAGCCTGAATTAGAGATAATGAGCATGGATGATCTCTACAATAATCTCAAAGTGTATGAACCAGAAGTCAAAGGGACATCAAGCTCAAGTACAAGCACACAAAACATGGCTTTTTTGTCCTCTAACAACTCTGGCAGCATTAATGAAGCAGTTAATACTGCTCATTGAGTTTTTGCTGCCAGCACTCAAGCTAATGCTGCTAATTTAACAAATGTTGATAAATTGAGTGATGCTGTTATCTGTGCTTTCTTTTCTAGTTAACCAAGTAGTCCTCAACTTGCTAATAAGGACTTACAACAATTAAATCCAGATGACTTGGAAGAGATGGATTTAAGATGGTAGATGGCTATGTTGACTATGAGAGCTAGAAGGTTCCTGAAGAATATAGGAAGGAAGCTTATAGTGAATGGCAATGAGTCCATTGATTTTGATAAGTCCAAGGTGGAGTGCTACAACTGCCACAAAAGGGGACACTTTGCTAAGGAGTGCAGAGCTCCAAGAAACCAAGACAACAAGAACAGGGAAAGCTCAAGAAGGAGTGTACCGGTAGAGACAACTACTTCTAATGCTTTGATATCATGTGATGGTCTTGGTGGGTATGATTGGAGTGATCAGGCAGAGGAAGGGTCTAATTATGCACTCATGGCCTACTCATCTTCAAGTTATGATTCTGAGGGGAATCTACAAATAGATTTACAGGACCAAGAAGTGATTGACAGTGGATGCTCAAGACACATGACAGGGAACATGTCCTATCTTACTGACTTTGAAGAAATTGATGGAGGATATGTTGCCTTTAGAGGTAACCCTGAAGGAGGGAAAATCACAGGCAAAGGTACAATCAAAACTAGTAATTTAGATTTTGAGAATGTATATTTTGTAAGAGAGTTAAAGTTTAACCTATTTAGTGTCTCATAAATGTGTGACAAAAAGAATAGTGTTCTCTTTAATGACACTGAATATATTGTTTTATCTCCAAACTTTAAGTTAACTGATAAAAGTCATGTCTTACTTAAAGTTCCTAGAAAGAACAATATGTATAGTGTTGATTTAAAGAATATTGTTCTTAAAGAAGGTCTAACTTGTCTTTTTGCAAAAGCCACATCTGATGAATCTAATCTTTGGCATAGAAGGCTTGCTCAAATAAATTTCAAAACTATGAATAAACTAGTTAAGGGAAATCTTGTAAGAGGTTTAACTTCAAAACTTTTTGAAAATGATTAAACCTGTGCTGCTTGTCAAAAGGGAAAGCAACATAGAGCTTCTTGTAAGTCCAAAACAGTAAGTTTAATCAGCCAACCTTTACATATGTTGCACATGGATTTGTTTGGTCCAACATTTGTAAAAAGCTTAATGAAAAAGATGTATTGCCTAGTTGTCATAGATGATTACAATAGGTTTAGTTGGGTTTTATTTCTAGCTACTAAGGATGAGACTAGTGGCATTCTTAAGTCCTTTATAATTGGAGTAGAAAATCTAATAGATCAAAGGGTTAAGGTAATTAGGTGTGACAATGGAACTGAGTTCAAGAATAAACAGATAAATCAGTTTTGTAAGAGAAAAAGGTATTAAGAGAGAATTTAGTGTAGCTAGAACTCTTCAACAAAATAGAGTAGCTGATAGGAAAAATAAAACACTAATTGAGGCTGATAAGACAATGCTAGCTGATTCTAAGCTACCTACTACTTTTTGGGCTAAAGCAGTTAACACTACATGCTATGTCCAAAACAGGGTATTAGTAACTAAGCCTCATAATAAGACCCCTTATAAACTTTTTCTTAGTAGAAAACTAGCTTTAAGCTTTATGATACCATTTAGGTGTCCTGTTACAATTCTCAATATCATAGATCACCTAGGCAAGTTTAATGGTAAGGCTGATGAAGGATTCTTTGTTGGGGACTTCCTTAATAGTAAAGCATTTAGAGTGTTCAACAGTAGAACTAGGATAGTTAAAGAGAACCTGCATGTCCAGTTTAATGAGAATACACCTAATATTGCAGGAAGTGGACCAAATTAGCTTTTTGATATTGATGCACTAACAAAGTCAATGAATTATAAGCCAGTTGTTGCAGGAAATCAGTCTAATGGTAATGTAGGTACAAAAGCATGTGATGATGTAGGTAAAGCTAGAATGGAGACAGTACCTGGAAAAGATTACATTCTACTACCATTATGGCCTGCTGATCTACTATTCTCTCAAAATTCAAAGAGTTCTCCTGATGCTGGATTCAAACCATCACGAGATGATAAAAAGAAGGTTACTGAAGATCTAAGAAAAGAAAATGAATGTGATGATCAAGAGAAGGAAGATAATGTTAACAACACTAACAAAGTTAATACTGTTAGTTCAATTATGCCTAGCAGCACTAACAATGTTAATGTTGCTAGCACAAATGAAGTTAATGTTGTTGGTTCAAAAACAAGCATTAAACTTCCAGATGATCTAAATATGCCTGAATTAAAAGATATTGTTTATTTAGATGATGATGAAGATGTTGGTGCAGAGGCCGACATGACCAATTTGGATGCTTTTATGCCTGTCAGTCCTATTCCAACTACAAGAAAACATAAAGATCATCCAGTTGAACAAATTATTCGAGACTTGAATTCAGCACTTCAAACAAGAAGAATGACAAAGAATTTGGAAGAACATGGTTTGTTTAGTTTA
>BQNB010161174.1:0-14711 GCA_026074375.1 Tanacetum coccineum
TGTAAACAATTTAGATGTATATGTGAGACGAAATGAGTGGGATAAGATATAAATAATTAAATCAAAATATTGTTTTTCGTGCATAGAAGTTGAGATGTCATCATTGCAAGTAGAAAATGAAGCGCCGCTGTAACTGCATACCATCATTTAAGTTTGGGTAAAAAAGACTAAATTGCATCATCAGTCTTTGTTGTTTACAAAAAATTGCATGAATAGTCCTTATGTATTTAAGTCTATTCTCATTTAAACGAGTGTTGACTCTATGTTTCCTCGGGACATAACTTCTAAAAAAATTTCCACACACACTCCATTTAATTCTCACTACCAAACCCGACTCTTCATTCCCAAAACCCAACAAACCCTAGATCAAAATTCATATCAATGGCAGATTCCTAGAAATCTATAGACTTGAGTAAGTTTGTAGTAAAGGATGACATGATCGATTATGTTTTAAACAATTATGGGAGTAACTGGCAGGTTCATGATGCTATAGTTGATGACATACTAGATGACTTATTGAAAAGAGAGTGGGAGAAACAGCAGCGTGTGAAATGTAAGTGTACAAGGAATGTCTTATATTGCATGTTGTTGCTATTTCATTAACCTATTTTGCCACTTGTTCTTATTCTGTTATTTTACCCATCATTTTAGTTGTGGCTTATGTATTGAGTGTTTGCTATATGTGTAGATGAAAAAAGAAAGTTACCATAAATGAAGATTCTGGAGCTTCTTGAACAAAGGATTAACAAAGATGGAAAACATCTTAACAAGGAAAAATAGATAATGGATATTAACAAGGGAAAAGAGAAAATGGTGATGGAAAGAGGTAATAGTTCTTTTTGAGCATATTGCATAGGTAGTAGACTCTTAGGGAGGGTAATTTACTCTTTATAGTAATTGGGAAACTTAGTTTATACCTTAGTAAAATGGGCCATAAAGCCCATGCAGCAGGCAAGTTAGCCGCTTTTAACATCAGCGATCATTTTCCCTTGATTTAATCCGAACACCCCTTTAAGTTTAAGGTACCTTATGAAATAAGCTGAATTGAACCAATGTACCTTAGGAAACTAAGTTTATGAAACAACTAATTTAATCCAAACACCCTTTTAAGTTAAATGTATCTTATTGAATAAGGTGTATTGAACCAATGTACATCTGGTAGCTAAGTTTAGGAAACAAGCTGATTTCATCCATACACCCCTTTAAGCTTAATGTACCTTAGGAAATAACCTGAATTGAAGCAATGTGGATTTGGAAACTAAGTTTACCAATCATATCTTATTGGCAGAGGTCATAATTATTGAATTAGAAGCTGTGATCATAACCTTTTTTAAGCTACCTCTGATAAAAGCTCTGATCATAACCATTTTCAAGCTACCTCTGATGAAAGCTCTGATCATAACCTTTTTCAAGTTAGCTCTGATGATACCCTAAAGTCAAGCCCTAAGGATACTTTTAGCTCTGATTCTACTTTGGAACAAAAAAAAGCTTCTAAAGGTAAACCAGGGTCTAGATCTACCCAAGCGGAAAAAAAAAGTTTTGATGGTAAACAAGGGTCAAGCTCTGCAAAAGCAAAAAAAGCTACTATTCCATTAGAGATTGTACAGTGGTATGATGAATTAAGTTCAGATGTGTAGAGGGTTGTTTATAAAGGTAGACCAAGGTCAAGCTCTAGAAATACAGCAATCAAAAAATCTGAAAACCCTAAATCAAGGTCAAAACATCTTGCACCCACAACACCTAGAACTGGGTCAACCTGTATAACTCTTGTTGTTCCAACAAAAAGGCAACCTCCAGTGACGAATTGCGTTTTAGGCCTTGCAGCTGTTACAACTTGGCAACAAATTTTGAATAAGGAATTTAGAATTAAAAAAGCTAAAGAAAATGTTGGAGGAAGTTCAGATGTAAGGAGGAAAGGTAAAAGGAAGATGTTGCAGGAACTTTAGTTTGTCTTTGTGAATCTTGTGTAGGTGTTTGTGAATATGATGTATGTTCATCTGGTTTATTGAAAAAACATGTAACTTTAACATTGTTATTTTAGTCTTGATACATTTAACTTTGCTTCTGTATGGGTTGCCAACAACACTGCTGAATGGGTTTCTATCCAATGCTTTGGATATTTAACTTTATTGTGGTTAGTATAACTTAACTGTTAGTGCATTTTGCATATGGTGCTTCTACTAGTATGTGGTCAAAATGACTTTTTAAAGTAAAAATACAGCATAATTTGTGATCACATCCTAATTCATTTTGACTTTTGCACACCTATGTCGACTAGCAAAAGTCAAACTTATAAATATTATGGAATACGGAGAAGGGGTTAATATGTTTCCGTTTAAAAATTATGACCAGACATTACATAACTCTCCGCTGGCGGTCCCATAAATATATGGGGGTCACTTGGCTAATTCAGGGGGTTGCCTGGCTTATGGGAACCGCCTCCAGCATAAGTTTTTGGACTAGATCTTTCGTATCAAATACCCGATCAATGATGACGCAATATGAAGAGTGTTAATACTAGTTCTACAATAGCTATACATATTGTAGTAAATCATATCAAATGACATAACCATAAACACAATATCCATGACACAAATATAATCACAACAATATAAACTACTAGTCACACAATAATCTATATCATGCATATATAAATATAAAGCGGTAAATGCAAATATAAGCGTAAAGATATAAGTAAAAGGAAATGCAAACCGAACACGATGATTTATAGTGGTTCGGTCACGAAGCTCCTCTTCGCTCTACTCCACTCCCCGAGTACTCAACTCGAGAGATACTTCACTAGTCAACAAGCTCCCTTCTCGTCGGAGAAAACCATACAAGTTGCTTACATTGTTTTCCGACACTAAGCTAGATGTCGAGTCCTTCTTCGGGTACAACCAAACTGTAACACCCCCAAAGTGCGATACGCAACGGAATACAACATTTGGGGTGCTACTTCATAATACATACACACGAGTTCCAGTAAACGTTCAAATGATACGTTTATAAAACCAAATTTATTTTATTTATATGCGGAAAATCAGAGTTACAAGGTCCCAAACTAACTTAGAACTTCATTTCAAAAGTCATGACACGACTTCTTTTCCAAAGAATCTTTTTGTTTAAATAAACAAAACATTTCACCGAGACACGGTCTTTGATATCCGCGTTCCGTTCCATCCAAGCCATCAATAGCACCAATACCTGAGATACATGCTTAAAAACGTCAACAAAACGTTGAGTGAATTCATAAAGTTTACAAACAACAATCAGAACGCAATATTTGGTTCCACAAAACACGTATGACTTGCTAGCTAGGCAAGCCACACAACATTTCCATCTTGCATGAGCCCGTGTACCGAACCTTAACACATTATCATTATAGATAAATAAGTGACCGGGTAGTATGCCACCACCATCCCCTTTCTCAACAAAATGTTTTTTTTTTCCCCCCCCCCTCCCCGTTAACACGATGCTCACATTCGAATTCATACCCCGGACAGGGCTGTCAAACCCAATAGATATATTTAATGCATTCAGCGTTTACCTCCTCGGTAATTAACGAGTACACAGTCAAAGGCATAAACTCATAGCATGGAATCATATCACGTATCAAAACACATTGCGTTCAATTTTCAAAACAAGCATGTATCCCCCTTGCGGGTTTTAAACATTTAAAACAGTTCAAAAGCGAGGCTATATAAATCACCTGAATCTAAAGCCTAATGATCAAATAACCAAAACAATCCAAAGACGTCGCAACAACGAACTCAACCGCGACCTATAATTTATGTCGCTCGATTACTATACCATAAAGTACCATCGAATAGTGTGTAGTTCGCAACTATTAAAATGATATAGATATTCATACACATGTGATGAGAAATCCTCTTGCGCGTCCTAGATCCTAAACCCCACATAATTGAGTTACGATCACTCTTTCACTTACACGATTCAACACTTTATTGAAAACTTTCTATTTTCGTAAACTTTCCATTTTTAGAAAGTTGCTATTTTCATAAAGTTGCCATCTTTAGTAAGTCACGTCATCTAGTTATATTTATGATAATATTTATTTATCTCGTCGTACCTTCGACACCCAATTTGGTTATTATTTACTCGTGTCAGTGTTATATTCCGAATGTTACAAAAGTTACTATTTTTATAATTATCCTCGTTTGTAAAATTCGTTAAGTCTAAAATGGCATACTTGTATTAATAATAGTGTTTATTAGTTTTATAAACACCTAACAATCTCATATCAACCCGTTGACTTTTAGAAGTCAACGTTGGACTTCATTTGACTTTGACTATTTATATATATATTCTAAATCTGCCCGCCCGAAACGACCCGTTATATCACATTTTCACGACTCGAACTCTAAAGAGATTTTATGCAAAACGACGTTCCGGGCAACTTTTTAATTTAGCCGAGACTTGAAACTCAAAGAAAAATGATGAAAATGCCCCTGCAAGTTTCTGCTGGAACTTATTATATTTTTAACATAACGCAAAAAATTGACTTTCAGTTTTGACCCGTTATTACGCGATTTTAAAACTAACAAGCCTCGCGACAAAGTAAAACGACATTTTGAACAACTTTCGTGATTCGCCGGAAGGCTAAAACTGACCCGAAAGTGCTCAAAATGGTCATTTAAAATTCTGCCAGCAACTAAACAAAACCATTATAGCTGTTTGGAATTTTCTTAGTTTTCAAACCTTTTTTCGCCGCAACTTCTTCGTTTTTAAGAGTTACGCGACGTTCGAATTACCGAAACGCTCGTAAAAATACCCTCTACCATATTCTCCAACCCAAAATCAAATTTTAAAATTTCTCGGACCTCGTTTTTCGTGCCAAAGTTTCTGCCCAAAACTACGAGCTACGAAACGCGCCAACAATCCATTTTTAACCAAAAACTCCATTCACGACGCATCTTAAATGGTCTATAAACAATATTCAACTTGCTAAATCATTCAACAACCAAATCTAAACTAGACAACGCAAGTTCGCTCGGATTTCAACACATGCAATTATCGAAAATCGATCGAATCACAAAAACAAAAATAACACTAGTAGATTGAATACTTACAATGCTATATAAAGCACGATCAGACTCGATTAAAACTCGTCTCGCCCCCCTTTGTTCCTTAGCCGTGACTTCAGACCAACCCAAAATCAAAAACCGAACATTTTTTCAATTAACCAAGCTTCTAATAACATTTATCTATCACTTTTACTATCATCTTTCAACCGAAAGTTGTTAAATCAAACCCGAACTCTAACTCCAAAAATACTTATTGCATGTGGCTTTTTATTAGTGGAATAAGTAGGTATCGATGAGGGGATTAATATTTTATAGACGGATCGTCTTGTATGTAAGTTTTCTGTGACCGGTGGAGGTTTCCGGTGGTGGTGCTCGGCCGAAAATGGGAGGAGGGGGAGAACACACATTTTTGTTTTATAAAAATAAAAGTGTGTGTAGTTGGTGTTTATATAGGATGACACTTTGGCCCTTTGACACAATTAGTCCCTCCCTCTTTTCCTTATTTGATTTTTTACACATAAGCTTTTACTTAAATAAAAACCGACAACCGTGGTTCGGGATTACTCTTCCGAGACCATTTTTATTTCCGTCACATTTTCTTGGTTTAAAATATTTAATAAAATATGTACACTTTAAAATGCGAGTCCGGCACAAGACAAGGAACAAAATGATGCTCAAAGCGTTTAACGGTCGCGTGGTCAAACGTTGACTCGCGAAATGACATAAATAAATTTTTTTAAATTCCATTCGTAATAAAATACGAAAATAATTATTCTCGACAATTAAAATTTTAAATGTCGACGTTCGATCACATGAACTTATAAAATAATAATTATGACGTCGAATCCGCGATCGCCATACGCGTCGTAAAACTCGGGTTGTTACATTCCACCCACCTTAAGGGAGCATCGTCCCGGTGCTCCTCCTTTCTTACTCATCTTAACTTCGCTTGCGATGAGACGGTTTCCTCATTATCGAACGGTCTCACATGCTCGAACGAAAAAATCACGCGATATAATACTCGCCTTGACTATTCCGGACGGAAAGTCAACAAAACAAATGGTAATTTATACCAACGAGATCAAAAATATAGTTACAATCGCTCTTATCATAAGAGACAAAATACGCCACGGAACATATCCGGTAAAACATAAATTACGTCATTTTTAAACGAAAGACTTTAAACGAAAGATCAACCCAAATCTTAATTTGGTGATCATTCCGACAAAACAAAGCGCACATCGCTACACAAAACCAAAATATACGTCGCTAACCAAAGCCCAAACGTACGTCATCGTCCAAAACCAAAACATATGTCGCCCTCCCGGTCTCATTTAATAATGCACCATCGGTTGCGAAAACATTCTGGAGTACATATGACTCCATCAAACACATTATAACGCTAACACATAAATCACATAAGCACATAATCACATATTCGTCATTTTACGATGACTTCGCATTTCGGCGTAGCTTTACTTAGGCACTTTATCACATTTGCTCATTATCACACTTAGCAACAATCATGCTCGCTTACTACGAAGCCTTAGCAAAATAACCATGCTCGCTTGCTATGAAGCCTTAGCAAATAAACCATGCTCGCTTACTATGAAGCCTTAGCAAATCAACCATGTTCGCTTACCATGAAGCCTTAGCAAATAAACCATGCTCGCTTGCCATGAAGCCTTAGCAAATAAACCATGCTCGCTTACCATGAAGCCTTAGCAAACAAACCATGCTTGCTAAATAGTCAAGCCATTCCGACAATAATTCTGACTTGATCACGGCTAAGTCCTAACCAACAATGACCACGCTTGTTAATCGTCAAGCCATGATCGACAATAGTTTCGACTTAATTACGGTTAAGTCCTAACCAATCATAGTCATGCTTGTGGTTTATTTCGCCACGAGTGATGGTATGCGTGTAATTACACATACCTTTTACCTAATAAAAAGACCCTAAACGACCAAAAACGCACATAAAATGCCATAAATATGCTTGTTTTTGTGTTTGTACTGTGCAGGTACCGTGCAGGTACCGAATATTTACTAAAGGACAAAAATGAAGCAAAACCAGACAAAACCAAGCACGAATTTGAAAAGAGCGCAAAAAACCAAGGCCAAAGGTGCAAAAGGATAAAAAAACGAAGCTAAAACGGACATTTCCAGATCGACTCGACAACGTTTGTGCATTTGATGAAGTCAAGACGAAGTCAAAGTCAACCCCGGGATATGGCGTTGGAAAGGGCATCGAAAACCGAACCCGAAACCCTATCATGATAAAATGGGCCGACTCGTACCCATTTTAGTGGGCCGGGTCAGCCCACTTTATTTAAATTAAACCTTTTAAACCCATAAGCCAAAAGTCCATTTAAGAAAGCCCATTCCCTTTTTATATAAAACATGGGCCCAAACTGCTAAACCATTAAATCCCAAAACCTTTACCCATTTACACCGTTAGTGTTGGGAATTATATTTGAGTTGATAAGACAAAACATGAATGAAACAAGATGGAAACAAGAAGGACCAAAGTTGTCATTGCAAGATTCTACAAGATGTAGGAGATAATGAAGATTTGGTCAACATAAAGATAAAGATGAAAAGATATCAAGATAAACATTAGATGATTTACTTATTTAATATCTTTTATTAGTTTCCATGTAAACCTTAACCTCCTTATGCTATAAAAGGAGGTCCAGGCATATAGTTTTCTGTGTGCTAAATTGTGTGTGTGCACCAAAGGTGTAAAACGTGTTGTATGTGTGGGTTTACACGTCCCACAAGAGATAGATGCTAGCATGGTGGTGTAGCCCCAAGATCATTAGTTTGATCCTGTTGATGTAACTGTCTTACCATTGATCAGGTAAGATTGGGGCTTGTAGTAGTCATTGTATAAAGATGATGATGAAAAACCTTGTGTTAATAACAATGATTCTATGTATTGAATATTCCGCCTTTGTTATTAATTTATCCTAGATATAAGATCTAAACAATCTGAGCTACAACGATCTAAGGAGACTTTAGGTTTCCACAGTTAGTCCTCAAGGACTAACATTGTAGTCCAAAAGGACTAACGGTGCAAACATCCTGCTAACCTAAAGGACCCAAAATGCAAATTACGAGGACCATCATTGCAATACCAGTTTATACCTTCAGGGACCATTATTGCCAAAGTCCCAAAACCCTTACCCTGCTCACCCTAACCCTTTTATATCTTGTTCCCGCCAAAACAAAAACCCCAATATTGTACATCTTTTTCATTCACCTTTACCTGCAACATGAGACAAAAACGACACCCTACTCCAAAACCATCCCTTTCACATCACCCCACACCCCCACAAACCTATAAAGCCACTCGGCAATCCTCAGGTGCCTCATTGGTGATAAATTGAATGGTCAAGATTATTAGGGCCTTGGAACAAACAAAAAAAATTAGAAGTGCAAGATTGCTTATGGTTTCTCCTCACAAGAAAAGCACAACAAAAACAAGACAAAGAAGCCAAGCTGCTTATAAAAGAAAAGAACAAGACAGAAGTTTTTTTTTATCTAGTGTAGTAGTAATGTAGTATGGAGTGATAGGATATTTTTTTAATTTTAATGTTTTAGTTGTTTTTTTTTTTTTTTTTATTTTTTTTTTTTTTTTTTTTTTTTTGTTTTTTTTTTTATTTTTTTTTTTTGTGTTTTTTTTTATGCTTAGTCTTTTAATCCTGTAATTTTAATTTTTCAAGCTTTGTAATCAATTTATTTTTGAATGAAAAATTAAGTTTTCACAAATTCTGTCTTTAAAGTGCTTTTACTGCTTGTTTGATTTTGCTTAATTCTCATTCTCATTGCTAGTTCAAAATTGCTCAAAGTTACTTACTAAAGCTAAAGATTACATGTTCCTACTTTGTTGTTCTTTAAATTTATGTATTTACAAGTGAAAATTGGTTTTAAGATTTTTAAAGTAGTGTTTGGGTCAAGGGGTCAAACGGGTCAAACTGAGTTTTAAAATACTTTGGGTCATTTTGACAACTTTCACAAGCATTTTCAAATAATTCTAAATTTGTTTTTCATAATTTTTAAGTCTTTAAGACTGTGTTTGAGTTTTTTTTTATAATAGGTTCATAACTGATTGCTCAAAATCAGTATTACATAGATTTTTTTATTAAGTCTTGTTTTCAGCTTTTAAAACTTGTTTTGTGTTCCTTTAAATGTCTTATGCAGTAGTCTAGGTTTCCTTTTGGTTCTCTTGTGTTTTAAGTAATCTGTCCAAATTCATTATTCAGTCATTTTTATGTTTTAAAAGCCCATTTTCAATTTCAAATTTAAGACTGTTTAAATTGATTTTAGGACTTGAGCTTAAAAACTTAAGCTCATTGATGGTCATGTTTGATCTGTTTTAGCTTATCTTGGGATTTAAAGTTCTTTTTCGTTGCTTATTTTAGGGCTGCAAAATAGCCCTTGGTCTTTTCAAAACCCACATTCAACATAAGCTGAGTGGACAACCCACTTTCAAGCCCTTTTACTAGCTTATTTGCATGTCAAATTCTTTTATCTTTGCTATTTTAGATAGCCACCAAGCTGATCTTGAAGCCCATATAGGTCATTAAGCCAAAAGCACCCTATAAGGTGCTTAAAATTAAGCCCTAATATGTGTCCCTAGGTTGTTAGTTTAATAGGTTTGCCATATTGCTTATTTGATTTCCTTAGCCTTTTTGCTTATCTATTGTGCTTATTAGTGGTTAGGTTTAATCATTAGGATTAGATATAAGTGTGTTTTGGTTTATTTGCTTATTAAGTGCTAAATTAGGTCTTAATAAGCACAACAGTTTAAGCCCCATTAGCTTTAGATCCTTTTTAAGCTACTGTCATTTTCCTGCTTATTTACCTAGCTTAATTCTGATTCCCCATGCTTATTAGGTTTAGCATTATAGTTATTTAAGTTTATTTTCCCTTTTTTATGCTTATTGTGTTTTAAAAAGTTAAGTAGTTTTAGCACTTTTAGCCTTAGTTCATTTTAAGCAAATTGCCTGTTTGGTTAGCTTATTTCCTAGCTTATTTGTAAGTTTTCAAAAAAGTATATTTTTTAAAGTTGCTAGTTTTTGTATGCTTTTTAAGTTTTTTTTAAAAAAATTTGAAAAAAAAATGTTTTTTAAAAAAAGGGACAGTCATGGGACTTGAACCCACGACCTCCCCCTTATCGCCCATCTAAACCTTTATATCACACACCTCTACCGCTGTGCTACATTAGCTCATCCGGTAGAGGTGTGCAACATTTAGTTGTTAAAGGGTCTTTACCCCAATAAGCTTATAAGCTGTTTTCGAATTTTAACAGCTTATTGTGATAAGCTGTTTGTACCAGCTTATTTTTCATAGATTCCCCACTACTTTAGCTACTTTTTGTAATTTTTTTTAGATTTTTATAAAATCATTTAGTATTTTTTATAATTTATTTAGATTAAATTCTTAATTAATTCATAATAAATAAATTAAAAGTAAAAAAATATAAATCTTTTTTTTAAAATTTTCTTTTGTCGTTTAGGACCTAGGAAAAATAGTTTTACTTTTGTAGGGTCATTTTTGCAAAATTTTGGTTTTTAAAGAACGGGATTCGATCCCATTCTTATTTTCTTCGCGTTTTTAGCCTTAAACACTTCCGTTTTTAATCTAGTTTTTTTATTCTTCCTTTTTAGTCACTTAGAGCCTACTAAAAGTAAAAATTTCACTTTAGGATTAAAATTCGATAAAGTAGGTTTTTAGTCGCGTTCATTTTTAATTTCCGTTATCGTTTTTGTGTGTTAAGTTTAATTGCCTTAAATTTTATGTTCTCGTAGCCTTAGGATTTCCTTTTATGCCTTATTTATGCTTCCTGTAGATTTTTAAGCTATTCAATTGCCTTTTTATGCTTTTTCGTAGTTTTAGGTTTAATTTCCCGTGTCTTTTTACGATTTTCCCGTAGTTTTAAGTTTTTCTTAGTTTAAATTGCATTAATTTCCGTAGTTTTAGATAACCAATCAAATCTTTGTTCATTCAAGCATCCAATTATCAAACCAATAACGTAACCGTCAATTTCGCGCCTCGTCGGGGATAAACGACCCGGGTCCGGTTTCGAACTTTGTGGATAACGAAGCGAGAGACCGATACTTTCGGTAATACTATTCTATATATTTGATATAATTAACCCTTAAAAAGTTGACCATCAAGTGACTATAGACTTTCGGGATACCAATTCACGTTCACAGAAGACCTTTTGGGTGTGCGTACCCGTCTAATTGAACTTTCGCTTATTTCTAGGCAAATATACCCATTCAATCACATCCTAAGCCACATCACGGGCTACACAAAAGCGACATAAGCGCTTATTAACATTCAAAACACATAGCACGTAAAGCACATTTTTCACATAATTCGGCAGCGATAATCCCGCTAGAAAACACATATTGTCGAAAGACATTTCAATAACAATCAAGAAAACAATTGAGCAACATTGGCTCGTTGCTCGTTTGACGAAGATCGCAATTCCAACTCCAACGTTTCCGCACCGCGACTAGCATAGTCGACTTGGTCCTAACGCGTCGAATCAATCTTAAATGACTCAACTAATCAAGTCGAGACAATTACACACATTCCTAATGCAATATCGATCGACTTAAGGCATTAGCTACTTTGATTGTTCCTCCAGGATGGAAACGGATGTCACCATTCGGCTAGAGTATCCAATCTTTTCGCCTTTACGCGCACACTAAGTCGTTATGTCAAGGAGTAAGGACCACTACACCTAACCTTAAGTCAGGGGTCGCTTAGTGCCTTATTCTAATCCTCGACGATCCAGGTATAGTTACAACTACACTACCACTACCTTCCATTTCGGGGAAAAAAGTCTTCTTCACGGCCATCAGTTGCTACATCAATGGCAACACACATTTTACGTATGAGAAGTCTTCTCCATTTCCTCACTTTCAACCTCGGAACTAACCACTTTGGCTTCCACCCACCTTGGAAACTTTACATTTTCAAGAAGTTCCCTTCTCAGTGTCGGTGTATGGTTTACACCCTTGCTAGCTCAAATCTACCATTGCTTACTAGCATACCGACCACACTTGGTCTTAACACATGTATCCATAACAACTGTTGATCTTATATTATCACGAATTAGACTTCACTCCTTTCTAGACACACTCGTTCCGAACAATACCGTTGATATTTTCCCTTCGGGACGACTCGGTCATAACGACTCACATGAGACTCTCTTCATGCAGTCAATAGGAGTAGAGTTACTTGCACAAGAATCCGTAGCAAGGGTAAAAACATTTTATCCTTCTGAAAGCTTGACCCAAACATTTATCCTAATTTTTCTAGTATTTTAAGGGTGACGATTTCCCGACATAGTGTGGTTCTTCCTAAATTACGCATAGTTGATCAAGTTATGCATAACTAAGGATCAAACGACGTCATGTCCATCCTCGTCAAAACGTTTCTTTTTCATACGCTACACGCGTAAGTCATTTTCTCGGTATAAAAAAATGATTAAAAATAAAAACGAAAATATAATTGTTTTAAAAGAAAGAATAGAAGATAGCATCATTCCATCCTCCAATCTCGTCATATTTTTTCAAAAGAAAGTTTGTTTGACACCATAAGGTCAGTTTATTAAATTTGAAAACACATTTTTCCATTATTTACACAAATAGTTTATACATCAAAGTCAGTACAATTCGCGCAACGATATTTGTTCAACATACAAATTCGTTAGTGCGATCCACAATTTTAAAATCATCAATCTACAAAACATCATTTAACATAGTTTGGTCAACGGTCACATCAAGTATCAACTATACCCACTCATGGACTATGCAAGCAAGTAAAATACACATGCGAAAGATTCGCCAATTGAAGTAACCCAATACTCGGGGTCAAATCAATCTCTCAATGAGTCAAATGTCTTGAGGTAACTATGACCTCCAAGCACCACTAACACCACTTAAGTGAACAACATAGACATTAACTCTCCTAGAGTTCCAAATCCAAACAATGGCTAAAGAATGCACAATCACCACACCGGTGACGAGATAAAACTTTGAGGCAATAATGATCTCAGACCAATAAGCCTTTAGCTTCTTGAAACCTTCCTAATTACTAATCCGTGGATGATAAAGATACAAGGTTTTCGCCTACAGAATTCATTCTGAGTCTAATTTCCAGAAACGTAGGACCCACTGCCCATAATGTTTCAGAATCTAGGTGAAATTACCATTTTACCCCTATCTATAAAAGCTGCCATTTTCCAGAATTTTATCGCTCCACTAATTTGAGCGTATCTCCTAAACTATACGTCCGCAAAAGCTGGGACGACCGCTCAAATCTAAGCTTGTTCAATATCTAGAACCCATAATTTTACATATTTAGGTGTTGTTATATAAATTTTTGGTCTTATTACCCATTCAAATTATGGTCTAAATTTTTGACTAGTTTTGCCATTTCAGCGATAACTCATTCTTTGGGCATCGATATGACTCCATCTGAATTCCTACATATACCTAAGATGTTTCTCTACATCCTAGTCTAATTTACCAGGTCTTCATAGACCAAAAACATTTTAGAACATACCCAACAAGCTGCTGCTCCCAAGCAGTCTCTCAAGAAATTCTGACCAATTTTGTAGTTTACGAAAATGAGCGTAGTTTAAAGTTTATTGATGTTATTGACGTGAGACCAACTGGAGGTGATAGCCCTAAGAGTCTTCTACAGGTATCATAATTCTCTTTTGAAAAGTTAACACAAAAATATGGAGTTATACTCCTTTTTCCAATAGCATACCAGATTTGACTAGTTTTAGTAAAACGACGATATCTCACTCATCCGGAGGAGATACGACCGTATCCAAAGAACCACATACACTTAAGACATATGCCCACATCCATATTGGATTTCCCAGGTGCCTTAAGACCAAAAGTAATTCGTAATCAATCCTACTGGTTACAACTACCATAAAAATCTATTTCAAAGTCTTACCAAACACCATTTAAATTCCTCCAAACTCCAATATAAAGCCATACTTAATGACCTAGCACTCTTTCGAACACATCAACTCATGGGTTTCCAGACTCAAACATTCAAGACTTACTAAGTAGAGGTCGATACAAGATAATCAAAGCACAACACACCAACTTCATTCGAAAGCTTCAAAGATAGACGTTTCCAAACGACGCATTACGTGGGAATAAGTTAATACCCGTTTTCCAAAACAACAAAGGGTTATGGGATGACATATAAAAGTCGCACTCCCATCAACCAAAAAATCTCAAAACGATAGATTACGAAACAACATATGCAATTCAAAATCAATAAGAATAGCGTTCAGATTCAAAACCAATTAGTAAAATTTACAAGTGGGATCGAAAACTAAGTCGAGTCCCGACATCAAAAGATAACAAAGTAAAGTCGCGAAAAAGTCTCGGAGATAATCATATAACAACGATGTTTTCATCATATATATCAATATGATTTTATCATATCACATCAAAATGCTCATAAAAATTAAACTCTTCGCAAGTCGCGAATACCAAAACATAAATATAGCCGTACGCCATAAGGCGGATTCCGTATATATAACACCCTGTGTTTTCAAGTCATTGACGACGTCAACAAATCCGCAATGTACTTTTTGTAATGTACGTGTTCACT
>BQNB010161175.1:0-10539 GCA_026074375.1 Tanacetum coccineum
ATAGGTAAAGTCAGCATAATATAAATAGTAAAACTTGATAAATAAATTACCTACACATAACGACACATCAAGTTTTTGGCGCCGCTGTCCAGGAGTGAAATTGTTTAATACTTGTTTATTAGTATTTTAGATTAGATTTAGTTTTTAGTATAGTTTTTATTGGTTAATTATTTTGTATATTAGTTGTTAATTGCTTATATTAGTTTTTTTATTCTACATTTGTATTATTTTGCATGTTTGTGTGTTTGTTTGTTTGTCTATTTTTCTGCATTTAGTTTAGTTTTTATCAGTTTGTTATTTTGTGTTTCTAGTCAAGTTGTTGCAGGAAATGGACAACCCAAGTACTACTATGGAAGAATATGTTCAGTTTGAAACTGAGATAGCTCTTAGGCATGATCAAGTTTATAACTAGAAAACTGCTAAGTATGATAAGATCAGCTGGTGTTTAATACTATAGACACCAACATCCTCTGGTTTTTTGAAACAAAATTCTTAGCTATAATTTATGATGATGCTTTAAAATTAGAGTCTAATTTCTCTTCTAAACCAGCACTAAATTCTGAGCTTATCAATAGTGTTAACCTGGAAAACAAAACATCATTGCCTGAACGTGATTATGAAGAATACAATTTTATATCGGAAAGAAAAGCTTTAAAGAAACGATTTTCTAAAAAAGAAAAATTCAACATCTTAAATATTGATGAAGATCTATTTTCTTATGAAAATTCTTCTAATAAAAATTTACAATTAGATAAGGGCAATGATAATGATAAAATAAGTATCAAGCAGTTTTCGAGGAATACTCATGACAAACCATTGTGTAATATAGTAAATACCGATGTTGATACCTATGTACATGTGTCAAATGAAATTGGAAAAATAAGTCATGATACAATTAATAAGTTTTTTTTGCAACTAAAACTTTTATCAAAGAATTGAGTATCAATATCATGATTTGGAATTATTTTAGCGAAGGCATGCTATTAGGTCATGTTAAAAATTTATATGTGTCATTTGGCATTTCCTTCGACACCCAAGTTGTTCTATAAGGATGCAGGGTATACAAGTGTTATCCAATTCTGCAATTTGGTGTTACGGAAGCCAAGGTATGTTCTCTAATAGTTACTAAAAATTATCGATCTCCTAAAAACAGATACGGTGTATCGATCTTGGACTAATACGTCGTATCAAGAGTTTTAATAAAATATTGATGAGTCAACTTTTTAATCCTATACAGAGTAAATAATAAAACTGATACTTCATATTCACGAAAGGGTATAAAAACCCTGTGATATGCCAGATCGCATATTACACACTCACTTTTTACCACTTTCAAAAAAATACATCGCAGTTAAATTTTTAGGAGATCCTTAGTTCGATTTGTTTTTTTCTTGCTTATCCCCACTCTCAAAATGAGGTAATGAATTCGATCTCTTGATTTCGCTTATTTCCATTTCGTAAAAATTAGGTTTAGGGTTAATAGAATTAGGGGTTTTTGTTTCAATACGTTGCGGCCAAATTAGGAAGAGTTTTAATGTGTTATCCCCCATGCTAAGATAGTTGCAATGTTTGGTGTGTCGTGATTTTGGGTCAAACGGGTAAGACTAATGACACCCAATCTGACTTATGTTAGTTATACCAATATGACATATTCATTAAATTGAATACGGCGTATTTGACTCTTTATCTCTAATTATTTGATAATCCCCAACACAGTGTATCCATATAAGCTTAGTACGACGTATTATTAATACGTCGTATTTAGAATTTTCAATACAGGGTATTGGGTTTACTTTCTCAATACTCCGTATTAAGTTTCATTTTATTGCCTAAAAATCCCTATACAGCGTATAATTTCTAAAATAATACTGCATATTCATAATATGCCGCATTTAGGAGACCAATACGGCGTATTGGTGTGACCTTATTTATACTCCGTATTGAGTTGAGTTGGATACTGAATATCCTATACGGCGTATTGGAAATCCTAAATACGTCGTATCGACCCTCAGACTAGGTAGTCTGTTTACAAATATCCCATTAACTAACTACGTTTAATGATTTTGCAGATATGGCATTGCCTCTTAGGAACGAGAGACATGAATGGCTTAGGTTTGATACTCAGGGTTATACTGAGGAGGAGCAGCTTGATTTTGAGACTCGGTTAGATAAGCTTTACTATAGGAAGGTGCATCGGGTTCAGACTTTAGATTTTGATGGGTTAATTGAGGATTTAGATATGGATATGACTGAGAGACTTAGCATGCAACATAAGAATGTTGACGGTGAGGTTGTGTTTACCACTTTTGTTTGGAGAGAGTTACTGGGTATTTGTGGACTGTTGGTTAGGGAGATCATTTTAGAGTTCTTTAGCATGTTTCAATTTAGAAAGGGTGTTCTTGATCTGGATATAGATGATACTTTTCAGTTTCAGTTAGGTGGCCTTAGACGATAGTTGAGATGGAGACAATTTATTTCTGTTCTGGGTTTGCATACTGTGGAGGAGATGGAGACCGGTGGGTTTAGAGCCTACTGGGCAGATTGTTTGAGAGTGATTGCCTCTAAGGCAGCGTTGGCTGATTACTGGACTAGGATTTTTTTTCTAGTGGTGACTTTCTAGGTTCAGCTCCTTCCTACACACTGATCAGAGTGCCTTTAAGGATGCTGTGTCATCGTTTGATCGCCTTTACTATCTCTGACAGGGGTCAGGCACCTAAGAAGGTGACCACTAATGACTTTTTCTACCTTAGGAGCATGGATGAGGGGACGGTGGTGAATGTCCCCTACTTGCTTGCATAGTATTTGTTTAGATATGCTTGGGGGAGGAAGACAAGAGATCAGATGTCATGTGGTCACTTTATTGCACGGCTGGGTATACATTTTGAGGTTATTACGGAGCAAAGCCTTCAGACTCTGACTGTTGAGGTCTCTGAGAGACTGCTAGATGTTGTGAGTTAGGTTGCAGTGGTGTTGCAGTTGTTGTAAGGGACTTCTAAAAGAAGTTTTACAACTCCCTAGGCAGTGTACCTAACCGTTGTAGTGTAGTATAGGTAAGACTCAGGGGGTTGTTATCGTTCTCTAGGGGAATAGGTTGAGAAGGCTTGATCACGATCTAACAAAATTCTAAGGATTGAGAGAATATTATTTTTGTATTTTTATGTTTTTATGAAAGAAGTAAATCATATGTTTAAACTAAATAATAATCTAAGCTACTGGTGATAACAATATAATAAAAGATTGTGTTTATTTAATCATGTATCACTCCCTAGATTGCTTCTCCTAGTGTTGTTGCTTTGCCACACTTATGATGATCTATGTAATTATTTCCTAAGTCATGAACGAATTACACGAACCCGTCGTATATTTAATATTCTATTAAGGCAACGCACAAGTAAGGTAGTATGAAGACTATTACAAGGCCTCTAAGAGTATATTAAATGTAGTTGAAATATATTAAGAGTGGATCAACCATATAAGGGTCAAGGTAGTATGAAGACTGTTACCTGATGGTATCCTTTCTATACAATCATGTTATCCTAGACATATCAACAGTGATACCAACAAAAGCTAGTTTTCTAAGACCTAACATGCATATTAATCACAAGAAGCAACACCACTAAGATCTACATCCTAGATTTCATACAATCATAAATAAACACAATAGAAGGTTCAACCAAGCATGTTATAAGTAAAGCAAGAACAATAATGAATCAAACAACACATAGACATATTGAATGATTAAGATAATATAACTTGATTAAAACATGAATTGAAGAGAGTACAATAGGGTTTTGAGGCCCTAAAATCATCCTAACAGTTACTAAACGAACTAGGGTTCGCCCCTTTCTTTTGCTTTAAAGTTACACCCTTAAAACCCTAAAAACGGATTTGTATTTATAGGAAAATCAATGCGACGGCGTCGCGTGTTAATCATGACGCCGTCATGAATAGAATATTCTAGATAATGGGCTGGGTCGTACATTCTGACGCCGTCTGGAGATCTTGTGACGCCATCTTGAGATGGGTTGTGACGGCGTCACGTGTAATCTGTGACGCCGTCTCCAGCTTTTGAGTAGAAATTCTTAAGAGGTGTTGGTGTATCGTAGTCTTGTTTGTTTCTTCTCCAAATGAGCCCAGGTCACGTGTATTTCCTCCAAATGCCTTCCAAATGCTGAATACCTAAAAAGGAATGATTAAGTAACTATTTTGGGCATAAATGCACGACTTAGGGGGTTAAACGACCCCGAAAAAGTGTATAAAATGACACCTCATCAAGTGGGTCCACAGAGGCAGCAGGTTAGAGCTGCGGGAGGAGCCTGAGGTTTCTCAGGATGCGGCTGTATGGCAGGAGGATGTTTAGGCTGATCCAGCACCTCAGCAGGGGTCATAGATGCCTCAAGCAGCCGCTCTTAGGACTATTTCACAAAGTCTGCAGAGAGTTGAGAAGTAGGTACATTAGTTGAGTAGGGGCCTCGGTGAGCAGCGTGTGATGATAGAGGGGTTCATGAGCGAGTAGGCCAAATGCTCAGCTTAGATGGTGGATAGGATGACCGAGCTCATAGAGCAGAGGGGCATGAGATATTAGGGGTATAATGGTAGGATCATCGTTGATACACACTTAGAGTATGAGGGACGTAAATTTAGGCAGAGGACCGATTGTGCAGGTACCTCAGCTCCGCAGACTCAGCCTTAGCCCCAGCATGATACATGATCACCATGACTGTTGGATATATGGTGTTGTTACCTTTTTGTGGACATGTTCATTATCCTTATTTTGTTTATATTATGATGTATTTGGATATGATACTTATTATTCTTTTGTTATGGTATATTATGATATGACTTGTTTGATTTCATCTTGAAAGATAGGTTAATGGAGTCATGCCGGCAGTAAGTTCAACGAACATTTATGGTATTGACATTCCTATAATTTCCATTTCCATCTATGTTGGTTCATTATCCAGAAATGTTTGAAGTATTTCTTGATCCTACAAATACGAAGACGGTTGAATGGCTCACACATGGACATGTGCGCATACACAAGATGGACTGAAACTAAAGGGAGTCTAACTTAAAGACTCTCCAAAAAAACAAAAGTGCTTGTCGAGAGACAACCCAGAATGTAATTTCAATTTTTGTTGAGTCTTTCGTCCCAGGATATCAATACGGCGTATCCAACCTCATGGATACGACATATTGCTTAACCTGGACATTATCTTTTTATTTTCTAGTACTTTTGAAACATTATTGTCAGGTTTGTCAATACAGCGTATTCATAACTACGAATATAGCGTATCTGACCTGTCACACCCCGCCAAGGCGGAAACACGAGGCGTAACATCATGGATATCATCACAACACAATGGTGCCAACAATAGAGGATCACTAATTTCATAAATGATTATAAAAGACACAATGTGTCATGACAATACCGAAAAACAACAAAAGAATTCGCACGGCGTCTTGCATTAATGACAAGGGAATCATCAATACAAAGACCATGAATCGCAAACCTAATACAACCAAATGAGCATCCAATAATTCATGCAAACACATACGAAAAAAAACTTCAATGAATCTTCCAATGCCATCCTAAGGTCTCTCTAGCCACTTTTATTAACTTAACATCTTCATGACGCTCACCTGAAAATGATGCTTAAAAACGTCAACATAAAGTTGGTGAGAGACATAGGTTTAAGACACGAATTAAAGATTATCCAATCATTTCTGTGATAAAAGAAAACACTGCATGACAATAAATGAGCTATCATATAGGCTAACATGCAAAACAACAAACCAATCACACTTGGGTAGGAACGTTACCCCCGATCTACAACAATCCAAGAGGGGCAGGCGTGCCCTCGACCCAAGTCATGACTCCACTTGATCACATCACAACACATCAAAAGGGGCAGGAACGTGCCCACGATCCAAGCCAACCCGGCTCCAATTGACCACATCACAATACATTTAGCACATACACATAATAGCCATGTAAAGTCCATGCATTTTAGACAACCAATTATCACAGTAATCAAATCATTTCAACATTTCAAACCATTTGCATCATTTTCACCCCAATAAAATCATAAGAAAAGAGGGGCTATGAAACTCACCTGAATGCTCAAGCAATTCCAATTCCTTTGCACGCTACTAAGCCAAAAGCTTAAGCACATGCAACAATCATATGATGGAAGTCTAAGGATTTGATTAACCACCATGGGTCACCCGAACACCATGCCCAACCTTAACCACCTCAATATCACATTACTATATACAGCTTCATTTTAACCAAAACTGTAGAATTTTGGGGTGACTTTACCAACCTAAAACCCATACTTAATGACCCTCATAATTCATACCAAAAATCATACATGTTCCTTCAAGAGTATATTAACCACATTATGATTCCCAAGTATTAATTATATGTGTAACCACCTCTAATAAAATCAAACTTCAAACCTGGCCTAATTCGGATCTGATTGCACACTAAAAATTATAACCTTAAAAACCATACTTAGACAACTAATTAGACGATTTACTTTGGATGATTTTTAATAGACACATGTAACTTAACTTCTGTAGAAAGGCCAAGTCCAATTCAAATTTTATGTGGGGGTTTCACCTTTCCAAACATGACCTAAATCTGACCCGAAAACACAGTTTTGACAACAAATCTTGTAACCATTATTTGACTGACTTTCACTCACTTTTAATTCATGAAACCAATTGGGTTGGAAATTAGACTCTTTATAGTTAATTTTAGGCTCAAGAAAATCATTAAAAGCTATCCGTATGACCGATTTATGACTCTCGCAAGGTGACCTAAAATTCTGACCAGATTCCAGTTACGAATTTAACATGATAAACCCTAACTATTCACCTCTAATTCCTCATTAAACTTTAAAAACGATTTCCAATGATAAAAACCCATTAATTACATCATCAATTACAGATTATTAAAACCCTAATGATCCATCAATGATTATTACATGATCAAAGGATTAATAACTAACAAGGATTAGTGATCTATACCTTAAACCTTCGATTCTTGCAACACAAATTCACCAACTCATGTAATCTTTAACCTAGCTTCTTGAATCGATTTTTCTTGGGTATTGGGGGCTGAAGTAGGTCGAAATTAGGGAGAGGGGAGGGAATAAGGGCCAGGTTTTTATTATAAATGCATTATTAGCCTAATCCTAATCCAACTAGAAGTTGTTTTCAACTTAAACTTTTTTTTTCCTTTTTTTTGTGAAATTCGTTTTTTTCAATTAATGTATAAAAAAATATTTTTTTTATTTTTCATTTTATTTAATTAATACCTTCAATACCTTAAGTTTTTATAAAAACCTAAGCTAATTTCGTAAACCATTTTGTTTAAAAACTACTTTCTAAATATAACTTCCATTTCCAAATTCACTTTCTATTTTTAGAAAGTTTGCTACAAACTTCTATATTTCACTCACTTATTTCATTTCTAAAATGCCACATTCCTCATAAATGCTTAACACGAAACCATCCAACTATTGACGTAGCATAGCATGCAATATGCCATTCTTTTTCCATTAACACTAAATCTTATTATTTACATACGTACATACATAATACGTACACATAAAATACGTACAAACTTAATACTTACACAATTAATGAAAAATGCTCAAATCTCAATAATTATTTCCCTGTCACTCAAAAGTGAACGAATGAATTATCCAACACAACTCCAATCCCAATGAGACGATCACGCTCAATGAATTGAGTACCAACTCCCACATAATCCACATAAACACACACATAAACACCTATAAACACATAAACCATACATTGCAACAAGTACATAAGTCAACACCAATGGTCTGACTAACCTGCTCAAGTCATGGTTGTTACATTATCCCCTCCTTTAGGAAATCTCGTCCCGAGATTTAACCAAAAGGTTCAACTCCGTCATTACCAAGCAATTTTTCGAATATACTTATCTATCACATAGTCCTCCCATAACCATGCTAACTCAAAGTTATACTTTGAACTCCAACTATCTTTCACAAGATATCTTACTGCTAACAACTTTGACTGCCCACATAAGGGTACGCATAGCAGCATAACCGCTCCAAACGAAAAGAAACACCCATCTACCTGAACCTCGCTCGTCATCGAGTAAACTCATCAAAAACCCTAATTTGTGTAACAATGTCATTTACAACCCGGCCTCGCAACTCATCAAACAAGAACTGTCTTGAAACCAAGTCATAAGTTGTTACAAAGCTCAATGTTTTTGAAGAATCGACTTGACTTCGAGTTTATTCATAATATAACTTTAACCAAAACCATACAAAACTTTTAAGGGCGTACTAAGGTCTACCAAAGACCCTTCGTACCCATCTTTAAATAATACTTCCAACAATATCTTACTCACGAACAAATGTAGATACTCAGTTTACTTGAAGTCTTAAAAACCTCGCTTCGAGCCCAAAGGGACCTTAGTATCACTATCCCGCTACATTTAACCTCTTACCTTTATAGTCTCCAATCTCGATAGGTTCTTCAACTAAACGTTCTTTTGTTTCAAATTTGACTTATTGTTCCTAGGGTTTTCTTCTTGTTGTCACTTTTAGCTAGCAAGATCCTATTGTTCTTTGTATTGCTTCTAGGCTTTGACCCGCTAGCTTCAGTGGAACTAATTACTCCTGTTGAAGGAATCACATGTACATTAGTCTTTTGCTCTTTTGTGGCTCAACATGTTTTTGTGTGTTATCATTTGAAGTTCCTCATGTTTCCTTAAAAGTCACTTACTTTTTCATATTCAAAGGGGTAGTAACAACCCTTTTATCTCTTTTATTAAATTCTTTTGGACAAGTGCCAATCACATATTCTAACAACTCCTGAGATCTCTTAGCGTAAAAGTAGGCATTCTCAAGCGCATTATCTAATGGTTTTTCAATCCTAGCTTCTTCTACTATCTCACGAAGTGTTTCTACACTTTCCTTAAGATGTTTAGGATAATCTAGATGAACTTCCCTATTGTTCCTATTGCAAGGGGGGATTGGTTCAACATCGATTGCATACATACCAAGGGTAAGCACTTTTAGTTTTACAGGAGGCATAGGGACGCATTGCATTTTTACTTTTAGTTGAGCCTTGAGTTTCTCATTTTCAGTTAATAGAGAAGTTGTCTTTTCGATAGTTTTAGCACGCGTTATCTTAATAGAATCATATAATTCCTTGTAATGCTGCTTAACTTTTTCATTCTCTGCCCTAAAAAGCTCATTTTATTCTTAAAGAACAATGACTTTTTCTGTTAATTCTATGTTCTGAAAATCTAAGGCCTTAAAGTTAAGAATATGATTTGCCTCACCACGTCTCTCATTAATTTGAGAGATTTGCTCTTTTAACTTTCTAATCGCGTTGTCCTTTCCTTGAAGAGAAGCTTTCATTTTGTTGATTTCATAAATTGTGTCAAATTCAGGAGTATCCTGAGATGTTTGTGATTTGTTGTTTCCAAAACGTTCTTTAAGATTTTGATACTTGAATTGCAAATTTAGGTGATCTATCTCAAGGTTGCAAAACGTTTTATCATTTCACTATGATCATCTTTTTTAATCTTATGTTTTTATTTAGAAATTTCAGCTTCAAGTTCTAAACAACGTGCTTGTTCTTCAGTGTAAGCATCATGCAATTCAAAAAATCTAGATACAGTATTCACATCATTCATGACACTATACAACAATTCATTAGACAAACAATCAGCAATCAGATTCTCATTTTCAATTAGAAGATTTTTCCTTATGTTCGCACATTGCTTGTCCACATCTGTTGTTCAACCTCAGCTTCCATTTGCTTAAAAATTCCTTTCGTCTCTTTGACTTCTTTAACGAGAGCCGTTTGGATTCCCTCAAAATGTTCTTTAAGCATTTTGAAAAATGGAATTACCTTAGTAAGATAACATTCTTTTGTTTGTTCGAAACCCCTTTCCCCTTTTGTGAGACCAGTTGGTGTAATTCTCTTTTTACAGGTTTTATCAAATTCTGAAAACAGTTGTATAAGTGTGTAAATATTAATTTTCACTTGACTTTTTGTTGGAAGAACCCTGGGGACAAGCTTAGCAGGTATATTGGGTGGATACACCGTCAGTTCTGTAATTGGTTACGGAACATTGGTCAAATGTTTGTGGACATCTTCAGACCAAAATATCTGTTCTGGGGTCAAGTGTCTCTGTGGAGTAAAATTTGAAAGATAATTATCTTTCGAATAATCAGGGGGTGCAATCTTAATTTTACTACCCATAGAGTACTTTTGGATTTCTCAAGCATTTTCATTCTAGTGGTCTCAGCTAACTCAAGAGTATCCTCTTAGTCATGCACAATGGCAAGGGCATGTGTGGTCTTGACCAATTCATGACCATTATAGAGAGCAGGTTTAACTTGCTTTGCTTTTGTGAGATATAAGGGATTTTTGTAGCCTATTGCTACCTTTTTCTTTACATCATAAAAAGGTTTTGGTTTGCACAACATATGTACTATTTGAAGAGACTAAACTTAT
>BQNB010161176.1:0-11800 GCA_026074375.1 Tanacetum coccineum
TCATCTGTGGTCTTTTGGGACTTGAACTGTTTAAGGTCTTGCTAGATACTGGCTGTCTAGGTCTAACAGTATTAACCTTAGGACTAACAGTATTAACTTTAGGCCTACCAGAATTAATATTTGTCCTACAAGTATTAATATTAGGCCTAACAGAATTAACTGTTGGCCTACCAGCATTAAGTTGTACTGGTCTAGGAACAAATTGATTGGCATGATTAACCCTGTTTGCATTAGTCCATACTGGTTTTTCCACCCTTTTACCAGTATTAACAACCCTCTTAACCTCAGCTTCCCTAGCCATTTTATTTTCATAATAGTCACAATCTTTAATCAAGTGATTTAGACTACCACAAACAAAACATTTCTTCTTTGAAAAAGAGTAACCTTCTCCTAGTTCTCTTTCCATCATATCATTCTAATTCTTCCTATTAACTTTATGTGTTTCTTTATCTTTGAGTGGTTGCCTAGAGTTTTTATGTGTGAGACACAACTAGGTTCAACTTCTTTTGATTTTGGAGCAGACACATCTTTTTCATTAGTTACTTCCAACCTTGACTTAGACATCTCATTTGGTTCACTTAAACTTTCTGATTCAGTCTCAAATGAGTGCTCAAAAGGTATTTTCACAAGATCCTTCACTGTCATTTGATTGACAGGTAGAATGCTCAGAAGAATTGTCATCTGACACACTAATTTCAGGTTTTTGAGGACCCTTTTTACCATAAACATACAAAGAATCATCAATTTCCTCTTGTGGTTTAGGAGTATAATCTCCACTTAAGGGATGTGGGGACACCTTTAAAATTATTGGTCTTTGTAAATCTATTGTACGAAGGTATCCCATAAATCTCTTTTGACATTTAAAAAACAGAAAAGTTCATTTCTTCCTCAAAACTTAGAACCTCATTGTTTGATTGTATTTCAAATCCTAAGCCAACTTTACTGTTTGAACTCATGCCAGAATCAATTAATCTCCAAAGATTCTTGGAAGAATCTTTCCATGAATCTATTTCTGCAATTGGTCCTTTTCTTTTGACAGCTTTCATTCCTATTCTCCTATATCTTTTAAGCTTTTCATCTTTTTCATTATTTCCATTAGCTTGAAATGTAAGGCTGTTTCTTTAGAGAATGTTGCTGTTTTTGATAAAGTAACAAGTTGAGCTTCTAGTTTCTTAACAGCTTGACTATAGTATTTGTGCTTCTTGATCACCCAATTGATTCATTTGTTCATCACATAGTGTTTTAAGAGTATTGTATGAATCGATACATGTTTTAGAACACAAAGTTACCTCATTGCTTGAACTGATAGCCATAAGTGCATGATTTGTCTCTTCATCTTCAGTATGTTCTCCCCAATTGACAATACCATCATCCATTGTCAGCAAGCCCATCTGATTCTTCTCTTGCTTTCTAGCTTCTTGGTGTTGATAAAAAGAGTCTCTCTTCTTCTTTCCATCATGTGTCCCCTTCGCTGTACATTCCCTAGCAAACTGACCAGTGTTGTGACAATTGAAGCATTCAAGCTTCTTTTTATCAAAACCAACAGGTGCTTTTCCATCAACACGAACTCTCCTTCCTGTTTTCTTATAGAACTTCTTCATTCGAATAGCAATCATTGCTATCTGCCAGTTTATGTCTATTTCTTCAATGTCCAAGTCATCAATCTGTTCCAGGTCTTCATGAAGCAAGTCCCAGTCCTCTGATTGTTTGGCAAAGAGGGAATAAATAACTTCATCAGCAAAACCAGCAAGAGCTTCTTTTTTTGGAATATTGGTTGAAGAAGTAGAAAGAGTGCAAGTACTGTAGGCACCGGTAAAACCAGTCTTAAGCTTATTAGTGCTGCTTTTTCTTTGTGAAACAAAAGCAACATTTTGAGCACTTGAAAGTGTTTTTGAGGCACCTTGGATTTCCTGCTCAAAAACCCTAAGGTTATTGTACAGATCATCAATAGATAAAGTGTCAACATCTTGTTTAGTTCTCATAGTCATTGCCAGATTGGACCATGCTAGGGGTAAAGATCTGAGAAACTTATGATTTGCATCCCAGTGATTTACTTTGCCACCATGAGCTTCAAACTGTGAGAAAGTAACTGTTGAAACCTGTCATATCCCTTTTCTAGTCCTTCAGAATTGGATATTCTAAATGCTTCAAACTGTTGTTTGAAAACAGCCTTCTGCATTTTCTTTGAATTTGCATTACCACCAAACCTAGTTCTGATGGCTTCCCAGATCTCTTTTGCATCATCCATTCCATGAAATCTTCTCATATGTTCTTTTGGAATGGCCATCAGCAAGATATTCTTAGCCTTCCTTTCCTTTTCAACAGCTTGAATCTCTGCAGCAGTAACTGGTGAAAGTACTCGAACAATACCATCCTTTCCAGTTGAAATTCTCTTCTTGGAGTTTCCATTCTGAATTACCTTCCACACTTCATTATCAATGTACTCAAGGTAATGCTCCATCTCCATAGCCCATATATCATACTCCTCCTTCTTCAGAATTGGGAGTTTGATATTTGAGATAGCAGTTGTTTGAGGAATCACTTGTTGTTGTTGTTTAGGTGCAGCACCAGTGTCTGATGCCTCTTCATGGTTTGATTCTTCATCACTGAGATGTTGTGAGAACTCATCATTAGCAGGTTGAGACATTTTGTATAGAATTGTAGAGTGTTTGTTTGTGATCTAGTGATTCTTCTTTCTCAGAGTCCCTCTAAAGGCTCTGATACCACTTGTAGGTCCTAGGTATAGGATCTGACTAGCCTTTGTAAGACTATAGATAACTTGGATAAATCCAAATCAACTATATGAGAGACACTGACTATGAATATCAAGTGTTAATGCGGAATCTTAACACAAGAATTAAGAAGAAACGATATTTCTAAATTGCTATTAAGCTCTATGCTTCTATTGATATTTCTCAAAACGTACTTCAAAACATTGTGCCTTAGGGTTCCTCTTATACACCAAGGAAACCCTAATGGGCTTTACAAACGTCAAAGGATAATACATATCCTTTCCTAAGATATCTCCTAAGATATCTCTAAGATAACTATTACTATTCTGTTACATAAACAGACTTAACTATAAACAGAACTAACTATGACCAGTACTAACTCTAGTACTGCTACTCTACCAGTACTAACTTAGTACTGCCAGACTTAACTTAGTACTGCCAGTATTAACTCAATACTAACAGAACTAACTATTACTACCAGACTTAACTGTTATACTACCAGTATTAAGTCTGTTACAATCTATTTTCCCAACACTCTACATTCCCATTAACTCCTTATACACCCCTATTAGCTCCCAAACCCTGGTCATTTCCTTGACCATTCAATTCATCAACACGCTCATCATTACCTTCCCTAGGTCTTCTACCCCTTCTACCTCTACCAACCCGTACACCCGTTCCCCTCCTAATGATTCGGCAGCAGGTCGGCCAGCACTTCGGGTCCTCATCCTTGGCGGCATTATCTATACGTGGGAGAACATGGGAAACGTTAGGTAAGTGGGAAGACTCGCACATATATGCAGAATATCTTACTATATATAACCAGATATACACGTAACTCCACCCTACAGTGTCAACATCGATTTGTGTGAACAACATTATCAAGTATGAGTGAGTTGTGATATGCTTATAACTATGTTGGCCACCGTACTTATATTCGCATCCTTTCCCATTCATATCTAATATTGAGCCCACCCATTTCAATGACTGACATAACTAAGGCACCAAACCACAAATACACAAAGGCATACAGAAGCGAAACATCGCGCACATAAATCCTATATGCAACTAGACGGCGGATCTTAGGTTATAGTCTAGGCCAAACCACCTAGTTCTCTATAACCTTGGCTCTGATTACCAAACTGTCACACCCTGACAATGGCGGAAACTCGGGAATGCAACATAATGATCAATCATAACACAAGATACAAAATAGAGAAAACTACATTGCATAAACTCCAAGTGCTATGAAGACCATCAACCTTGAACAAACTCGAGTGATGTCCCAAATCGCAACTAAAAATCCAGAATCTCTTACAATTATTCCAATGCCCTCACAGGGGACCATAATCCAAACTTAATCCAAAACATCCAAAAACTAGAATCAAAACAACAAACAAGCAAGACTTCAAACGAAATTCCACTCGGGATACTTCTAAGTCTGCTATCAATCACCAAACTACTCTTCTTTCACTTCACCTAAAAATGATACTCAAAAACGTCAACAATAATGTTGGTGAGCTCGTAGGTTTGACCTTAAACCTAAAAGTTATGCCAATATTTCAACAGTGAACAATAGTGCTATATGACAGTGAATATATGCAAACAACCTTAGCATCACCGCTAATCAATAACCATATGTCACTTACGCACCTAAAGAGCCTACTAGCTGGAGTACTAAAATTAGGGCAGGACTACACACAAACCTGGGAAGGCGTACCCATCCGCTCCAATTATCACACAAATACTGGGTAGGTGTACCCATCCGCTCCAAACAATCATACAGCACATAATATTCATATAGCAGTCATAAGCACATATCTTGTCCCAAAAATAAAACCACATTTCGCATAGATCAATTCAAAACATTTCAAAATATATTTGAGTATCTTTTTCCCCCAACGGAAAAACAATAAAAAGTGGGGCTACGAGAACTCACCTCAAGCAAGTCTTTAGCAACCAACTCTCAATCACACAAGCAAATGCAACAACACTCGCACACGACATAGTCTAGTTAATGTCTGATGTGTGCTAAAACACACATCATTTGTACCCTAGAAAACACTAATAAACGGACTAAAAACACGAAATATGAGAAATATTATTGCAAATATGTTTGGTTTATGTTTTTATATTTACAGGTACAAGGGATTGAAAATAAAGCAAAAACGGTGACTTTCGGACAAGATTCGACGACATTTGCGCGTTTTTTGAGATCAAGACGAAGTTAAAAAAATTCCCCGAGCATGCCATTGGAAAGTGCACAAAATTACATGTCCATCGGCACGAGACGAAGGCATTAGAGCAAAGGTGCAAAATTTTGAACATTAATGAGGATTATTGAAGTAAAAAAAAAGAAACCCGTAAAAATGAGCCCAGCATAGCCATAGCCGAAGTTAAAGCCCAACGTCTCTACATCCAAGTTAACCCAAATATGAATGTGTGAGCTATGCTAGCTAACAATATGATTCAATAGCCTTCTTGATGTTGAACACGTGGCATTTCTTAGAGAATAAGTTGAAGTGAACGGTCATGATATCTAGTGCTTTGGTATAAAAAATACATTGGGGATTCAATGGAGGGATGTACATATTTAGTTGTAGGCGCCGTTATCTTTTTCTTTTTTTCGAGGAAATACAAGCACAAACATCCTTTAATCTATTTTTATAAGTTGTCATTTGATTTCTTTTATGATGTAGATCTCATTTTTTGCAGCCACACACTCGCTTGTATGAGTATGTGTTTTGCTATCTTTCATTTAGCTACATCTCTTTAAACACATTAGTCAAACTTTGCACTTTTGTTTTAGATTCGATTCCTGCACTTTTATTTTAGTTTTGAATTTGAGTCCATTTTGCAATAATTAATGTCAACTTTAGATTTTTATTAACGTTTACATCTTTTACTTTTGTTGAAAATCTTTAGTTTTCATTTGATAATTAGTTTGCTTCGAAATTTTTATTCGCTCTCATTAAACATGTTATCTCTTAAATTATAGTTATCTTTTATAATCTTGCATTAATTCATGATTTTAAAATAGTAAGTTAGTATGTAGTGTTTAAGGAAAATTTACCTTGGTGTTTAGTAGAAGCTTGTGGTGGTTAGGAGTAGTTCGCGGGTTTAATGGACGAGCTTGGGTTGTATTCGCGGGTTTAATGGAGGAGCTTATGGGTTGTATAAACTAGTATAATTCTTGAAGTTTATAGCTTTTATAGTTTTTATAAAACTAATTAGTGAATAAAGTTTACAACTTTATAAGCTAACTAGTTATATAAAAGCCAAATAAGAAATAAACTTTAGAGTTTTATTTAGTTTATATAATCGGGTGGTTTAATCCGTTGCGGTTTCGTCATTCGGGTTCTATCTCCTTTCCCTTTTGCCATTATTAGTAGTTTTAGCTTATTTAGCTTAATATGCTTTCTATTATTGTTATGCTTATTGTTTTAGTTTAGTTGCCATGTTTAGCGAGTAGATTTATATATGCTTGTTAAGTGAGTTGCGATAAGTGACTTAAGTGTGGATTGTAAAAAGGTTTGTTAATTAATAATCTTTGATTATTTAGATGTGTAGTTTGAATGTTTTAAAGGGCAAAATCCAGAAAAATAGTCAAACGACACATCTAGTAATTAATATCTTTTTAAGAGATTTTTGTCAAAATAAACCAACGTTGTGAGATAATTATCTTTTCTAAGGAAATTAATTCGTTAAATAAAACCTTAATTCACACTTGAGGAACTTTTCACGGCACTTAGCAAGCATATCTTTTTATATAGTTCTTTTCATTTAATAGTTTGTATATTATTTGTTGTTTAATATGCTTAGTGAGTAGATCTATTTTATGCTTGTTAAGTAAGTTGGTAAATAGTGAATTAAGTGTGGAATTTAATAAGTGACTAATGATTAATAATTTACAAAAGTTATTTAGTTTAGTGTTCTATTTAGTCGAACGGGCAAAAGCCGTAAGATTAAGTAGCATTAAACTAGTAATTAATATCTCGATAAAAAGTCGGTTTTAATATTAAGCGAACGTTTTGAGGAAACGATTATTTAGATGGATATTAATTCGTCATTAAGATCTAAAACTTCACACTTAAGAATCTATTTACTTTTACTTGACAATCATATTTTTCTTATTAGCTTGCTTGTTAATTAGTATAATCTAATTTGTCGCTATCTTTAGTTTTAATCTAAAACCTAAAATTAAAAGATATTCAAGCATTAAATTGGAAACATTTTCGTGAATTTCAAATTCAATTCTCGTTGGGATATGACTCCGAAAGATATAACTATCACTTTTCCTAAAGTGATTCTTATTTCTAACGGGATAATATTATATGCATACGACTAGTACGTATTTATACGATAATCAAAATGGCGCCACTGCCGGGGAGAGTTGTACGATTTTTATGTGGTGTTTCGAAGTTGATGCCCAGAAGATCCTTTCTTCAGAAAGTTTATTTTTATACTTATTAAAAATATAAAAATCCAAAAATATTTTTGTTCTTATTTTATTTTTATTTTTCCTTTTCTTTTATAAATATTAAAAAAATTCCAAAAATATTTTTATTTTTATTTTTATTATCTTTATAAAAATATAAAAATATTCTCCTTTATCCTCTTATTTCGTTTAATTCTTATATTCTTTATCCTCTTATTTCTTTAATTCTTATGCCTTCGTTCAACCAACATGGTTGTTTTGGGTGTGGAGGTCCGTTAGATGGTTTACATTGTCGACGGTGTACTTGCGAGTGGTGTGGATATAATCTTAGAAATGGATTTTGTTCGATATGCGATTCAGGAGCTGGAAATTCATTCGTTTATGATCCAAATCTGAATTCTTTCAATGATCCTCCAAACTTTTTCAACCATCCTCCACAACCCCAGACATACTCGTTTACGTTATGTAGGAACGATTCTCATTATGGCTATGATTGTCCACCACAGGTACTGCTTGTCTATGAGTAGGAACCGTGCTACAATCAAAACTTTGGTGATAATTATTATCTACAAAATTCACCGAGTTTTCCTCAACAATATCTTTGTTATGAAAACTATAGGGGTCCTCATAAAATTTTCAATATCAATCGATGAATCAAAACTACTTTGAGCCTAATCTTAGCTATTCCGGTTTTGACCAACCCTCACAGTATCCCATCGATCAATCACCTCCTAAAGAAATGAGTATCCAAGATATGGAGGATCTGAAACAGCAGTATTTAGATGAAATGAAAAGTATGATTAATCAAATTCAGATCAAAGATTATCGTAATGAGAGAATAGATATTCGTTATAGAAGGGAATGTGAAATTAAGATTGACGAGTTTAAGGGAAAATTCAATGGAATGAGTATTAAAATTAATAAAAAGAAAGAGCTTCGGTTACTAGAGCAGATAGCTAATGTTAGTACTCATACTCCCAAGCCTTCGTAACGATTCAATTCTATTTACTATGGTGACGATGATGACGAGGAGAGTACTATTCCTTTAAATGAAATTATTTCTCAACTTTCTCAGTCTATTGCAATCACACCTATCTTACCGACTATGGAGCCCGAGGACTCTCTCATAATGGAGGATGAGCATCTTCGCACTATTCTTGAAAAGGAATTGGATGAATTCATAAAGTCTAGTGTTGAGGACCTTGTTCCAATCCCAAGTGAGTCCGAGGATACATCCTGGAGTGATAGTGATTGTGATTTACCTTCGTGTAATGATTTCTCTCCCATTAACATTCCTGAGGAAAAAATCTGTGACTTTTTGTAACCCTCTCTTCAATTCAAATGATGATTTTACCACTAGTGATGACGAGTCACTATCCGATGAGGACGTTCCAGAAGATAATGTTAAAATTTACTCGAACCCTCTTTTTGAATTCGATGACTAATACATCTCTAGTGACGTAAATCCTTTTTTTGATGAGGTATTAGAGAACATCGAGAGTAAGGACTCTTATGTTTCTAACCTTGATGAGCCGGCTTTGTTAGTCACACCTCTTTTCGATGATAATGAGGATGAGTGTTTCGACCCAGGTAGCGACGTTGATGAGATTGAGTTTCTACTTCACCGTGATCCGTCTACTCCTAAGATAAGCATTGCTTCCATTCTCGAGGGGTTCACCGATGAACCGCCTCCTGAAGAGAATGATGATTTATTTGATTTGGAATCTAAAGAGAATGAATGGAAAAATATTTTGTACGATGCTCTAATTGATGATTTCATGACCGAGGACAAAGTTTTCGACCCCGGGATGTAGGAGATAATTTTTTCTCCAACATATGTGAAATTACCCTTTGAGGATCGCCATTATCTTTCCCTCACGTATGTTATCCGAATTTTTCTTCCTTATTTCACCTATCCGGTGGAATCTCCTTTTCTTCTCTCCTCCAGGAGTGAAGACACCATTTTTGACCTCGGCATTCTCGTTTTTAGTCTTGAGCCGGTGGTATCTCATCGGAGTGGAACTTTCATGTGCTTCAATGTTTATCTAAACATTTTGAATGAAAGTCCGATGATGATTTGCGCTTCCACATGTTTCGTCCCTAATATATCGATAATATGAGGAGAGTCAAGCTAGAGACTCACACAAAAACAAGCGCTTCTCGGGAGGCAACCAGTATCTTTTCTTCTTTCTATTTTCTTAATAAATAAGTGTGTGATTTTATAGCCCAAGTGTGGAGGCGTGCTTCTTTCTATGGTGTGTGGTGCCGTTTTTGCAGGATTCCTTAAGATCGTGAAGACCCGTGCTTGTTTTTAATCCTCCAATCATCCGATCTTTGATCTTTTGCTTATTTTGGAATCCTCAATCTTAATCTTATATATATATATATATATATATATATATATAAGATCAGGATTGAGGATAACAAAATACGCAAAAGATCGAAGATCGGGTGATTGGAGGATTGAAAACAAGCACGGGTCTTCCGTGAAGACCCGTGCTTGTTTTCAATCCTCCAATCATCCGGTCTTCGATCTTCTGCTTATTTTGGAATCCTCAATCCTGATCTTATATATATATTTGTTTCCCCTTTCACACTTGGAATTTTTTGCATTTGCCTTTTTCGTTCGTAAGTGTGGGGGTAAAACCCGATATTTTTGAACATTGAGGCCAATGTTCCATTCTAAGTGTGAGGGAGATTTCTATCGAAATTGATCATACCTGTGCCTATATGTGTTCCCACGCAACCCCGTTTTGACCAAAATTTTAATATTTTATTGTTTTATTATGATATATATATTGAAAAAATGAAAAAAATGATGAAAATATAAAAATATATAAATAAGTAGGCCCGTAGAACTAGGTAGCTTTTGACTTGACCGAGTTTTTAACTCTAGCTTTCCCCTTAGCTTTCGAGACTTAGCGTTTGCTTAACTTTAAAATTTTGCAAAGAACGAAAAATGATAGAATTGAATATAAGTTAGATGCTAAACATGGAGTAGTTGGAACTCTTTTGGGCTCATAGAGGTTAATTGTGGCTTTTTGCTCCCACCAGTTTAATAAACGTTATATAACTGTTGAATAAATAAAGTTTCTTTGGTTTTTTCGATTCTTAGTTTAGATCACTTCGTAGAGATTCCTTCGGGTGAAAGTAAGGTACACATCGAGGTTTTGTCAGTGTTGTGGGGAAATAGACTCCTGGACCATGGTCGGCTCGCATACCGATGTGGCAGTTGTTAAAAGACCACAAGACTTGAAATTTGGCTATAATAATAATTATGTAATAAACCGAAGCCGAAATAAGACCACTACCTCTTGCCGGCTCACAACCGATGTGGTAGTCATTTAAAGGGTGGAGGTAATAATAATAATAAAAACTATGGGCTGATAAAAGTTTACTGCCTCTTACCGGCTCACAACCGATGTGGCAGTCTTCTAAATAAGGCACATAGTAATAATAATCTGAGACTGATAAAAGTTTGTTGCATCTTGCCGGCTCACAACCGATGTTGCAGCCTTCTAAAAGGTCGAGGATCACCGAGGTCGAAATAAGACTCCTGGACCATGGTCGGCTCGCATACCGATGTGGCAGTTGTTTAAAGGACCGAGGTTTAATAATATTGCAATAATAATAATAATAAAGCCAAATTTTGACTTCGGGGTTATCTAAATAAAGCCTCCGTCTCTGGACTCGTAGTTGAGTTGTTTCAGATGAAATAAAAAGGATAACCCTTAAATCATGCGAAATTAGAACCTTAATGTGAACCTTATTCTCACCATATCATCTCTTTAGGAAAGGGTTTCAAACTAATTGTGGTCTAAACCGGGTTTACTTTATATTAATAAGGACATAATTTGTTTGTCAACAATAAAAATAATAATAAAATACTTAGAGGATTTAGGAATAATAGGAGCAAAAAGTTAAGTTTATACTTACACAATAAGCATTTATGAGTAGTGTTAGCATCTAATCTTATATTTGACTGTGATTTCGTTTTAAGCTTAGTTTGGGGATTGTAAAAAGTCAAGGATGACGAACTCCTGTTCTTTAACTTTTTAAATTTTATAAATTTTATCTTAGTTTTATTTTTTATTTAATAAGTGGTTCAAACGGGGGTGCTTACGAATTAAATGATTTTTGAACCTTCTTAATGGACCTTTTTTGTTCTTGTTTCATTGTGAGGGGTCATAAATTAAAAGGGGGCTAAAATTATTTATTTCCAGGTTTGTTTTATAAACATTGCGTGTAGGACCAGCAATGGCTTAGTGTGGGGGAATTTGATGTGTGCTAAAACACACATCATTTGTACCCCGAAAAACACTAATAAACGGACTAAAAACATGAAATATGAGAAATATTATTGCAAATATGTTTGGTTTGTGTTTTTATGTTTTACAGGACAAGGGATTGAAAATAAAGCAAAAACGGCGACTTTCGGCCAAGATTCGACGACGTTTGCGTGTTTTTCGAGATCAATACGAAGTTAAAAAAATTCCCCGAGCATGCCATTGGAAAGAGCACAAAATTACATGTCCGTCGGCACGAGACGAAGGCATTATAGCAAAAGTGCAAAATTTTGAACATTAATGAGGATTATTGAAGTAAAAAAAAAGCCCGTAAAAATGAGCCC
>BQNB010161177.1:2510-14711 GCA_026074375.1 Tanacetum coccineum
GTCACATTCCTAGAGAAACAAAATTGGGATGCACACCTCCAAAGATGACTACTTGATTAATTCCTTAAGATTTGTCTCTGCAAAAGAATTAACTCAGATCTATGGAGCTATTCTTCCTGAATGTTTGACCAATCCAGCAATGAAGGAAAGTAAAGCGTACAAGACTTATCTAGGCTATGATACAAGTGTTGTACCTCCTAAGATGGCTCGAAAATTTAAGAAAGCTTCTCCATCTAAGATAGAAAGTGATCTAGTACCTGTAGATGAAGAACCTGTCACAAAAGGCAAACGAGTTAAGAGACCTGCCAAGAAGTCTACAACTAAGCCAGCAACAGGTGTCATCATCAGAGAGGCTTATATGGAAACAAAGTCTAAAAGTAAGGAAAAGGTAGATGTTACTCATGGCAAAGGAATTGAACTGCTATCTGAAATAGCTTTGACTGAAGAAGCCCAGATAAAAGAAGTAAGAAAGAAGAGCTTAAGGGACTTTCACAAGACACATCCTAGTGGTTCGGGTACGATTACAGAAAAACCACTAAGAGTTGATAAGATCACACCTACTGTCACAAGTGAAGGAACTGGTGATAAACCAGGGGTTCCCGATGTGACCAAGGATGACTCATCCGAGAGTGAATCTGAGTCTTAGGGTAATGATGAAGACGATAGCAAAGATAAAAAAGAATCAAGTAATGAAGGTAGTGAGCAAGAGAATGAAAGTGAAGAGCAAGAACATGATTCAGAACAAGATGAAGAATTTGAAGATGATGATCAAGAATATGTGGAGTTTGTTCATACTCCCACTGATGATAAAGATGATGATGATCTGGAATCAGAAAGTGATGATGTGAATAAAAGCAATGAAGAAAGTGATGATGTGAATAAAATCGATGAAGAAAGTGATGATGTGATTAAAGGCGATAAATAAATTATTCAAGGTGAGGGTGCTGATGCTGAAATGATTGACGCTCAACAAGGGAATGAAAATTTAGAGACTACTCAAGAACAAGTTGTTGAAGATGCTCATGTGACAATTTCTACTGTTACGAAGAAGACTGAAGTTCCTGTTACTAGTTCTTCTCGTTCATCCGACTTGGCATCCAAATTCCTAAATTTTTTAGATATTCCTCATACTGATGCAAACAATTATTCTCCACTAGATGTTCATGTCCACCATGAAGTCCCAAGAACTCAAGCACCCACTCTTCTTACAATACCAGTTTCTGTTATCATTGAATCATCACCTGTATACACAAACATTCCTCAATCATCATAAACCTTCAAATCTTCACCAATACTGACAACACCCAATCCATCACCTACAATTGAAACTACAAATCCTCTATCTACACTTCTTGACTTTGCATCAGTCTTTGGATTCAACGATAGAATAACAACATTGGAAAAAGAAGTTGCTGAACTTAAAAAGGACCCTCTACACACTCAAGTGACAACTTTAGTTGATGAACATCTAGACACACGGTTGGGAGAAACCAGAGAAGAATTCATGAACTTCTTTTCGGAGTCACTCACGGCTATAATCAAAGAGCAAGTAAAAGATCAGCTGCCTCAGACTCTGCCTAAGGAAGTGTTCGCTCCACCTGTGATCGAAGCATTGATTAAAGAATCACGTGATGAAGTTACTCTGGCCAAGGTGTCTTCTTAACCACATTCTACTTATGAGGCTGCTTCTACACTTACTGAATTTGAGTTAAAGAAGATTCTTATCAACAAAATGAAGAAAAGTAAATCATATCTGGCAGCTCCCGAACATCGAGATTGCTATGTTAGTTTGAAAAAATCTTACGATCTCGAAAAAGATTTCTTCTTCTCTTATGATGTGTATTCTTTGAAGTGAAGCCGCAAAGACAAAGACAAAGATGAAGACCCTTTCGCTGGATTAGACCGAGGATTAAAGAAGAGAAAGCTAAGCAAAGATGCAGAACCAACCACTGGTCCGAAAAAGAAAGATTCAACATATGGCTCTTCCAAAGGCATCAAGTCTCAACCAAAATCTTCTGGAAAGTCTGGTTAATCAGAGGAACCAGTGTTCGAGTTTGCAGACTCAGACATACCACAAGATCAAGAAGGGAATCTGGGTGATAATGAAGATGAGCCAAGGAATGAGACTGCCTCTAGACATGACTGGTTCAAGAAACCTACACCACCTCAAGAACCCACTGACCCTGATTGGTATATTGGCAAGGCTACACAGGAAAGACCAACTCAAAATTGGTTGATGACTATAGCAGCTTCTACTTCTACTGATAAATCGTTAAAGGACTTTGATGAATTGATGAGCACTCTAATAGACTTCTCTTCATACATCTTGAATGGCATGAAAATTGAGAATTTAACTTAAGATATCCTACTCGGACCTGAATTCAAACTACTCAAAGGCACTCGCTCCAATTTTGCTGAATTAGAATATGACTTTAAAGAATGCTACAAGGCCCTTTCAGAAAAGCTTGATTGGGAAAATCCTGAAGGCAGTGACTACCCATTTGATCTTTCCAAACCCTTCCTTTGATCACGCGTGGAAACGTCAACGAGTACCATGTGAATACTTCATCAACAATGATCTCAAGTATCTATAAGGAGGAGTTTCGACTATGACATACATGACGTCTACCACCAAGACAAAGGCCACTCAGTATGATCTTCCAGGCATTGAAGAGGTTCTAAACATATGGAGTCCTGTTAAAGTTGCTTATGATAGATATGCGTTATGGGGTATCTCACATTGGAGAGAACAAAGTAAGTCCTTCTATGCATATGCAAGAGGCATACAATCAATGTATATTCTACAAAACATATTTTGGCAGTCACTTATGTAAAGGTAATGAGGAAACATGGATACAGGTACTTGGAAGAGATTGTAGTGAGAAGAGCTGATAACGTATTATACAGATTCAAGGAAGGTGACTTTCCATGACTTCGGATAAATGATATCGAGGATATGTTAATTCTTATGGTTTAGAATTGACTCACAAATATTTCAGGGGATGATGTTGCTGACTTCGCAATAGTCTTAAGGATGTTCACCAGAAGTCTGGTTATTCAGAAGCGAGCCGAGGATCTTCAACTTGGAGTTAAAAGTTATCAAAAGAAGATCAACGTCACCAAGCCTGATACTACAAGACCAGATCTTAAAAAAGGCACCCGTACACTCTATACAAATACCCTTAAGGATTCATTTATGTCGACGACTACAAGAGGAACAGGTTGATGTACTCCGACGAACTATACAAGTTCTGTGATGGCACGTTAACAAGACTTCTTTCTTCGCTCGAAGAAATTACTAAGAATATCGACATGGAGTACTTGCCAAAGAGAATATGGAGCACATTGGAAAGGAAAAGAGCTCATTTCATGATCAAGGACATCAACAACCTGCTAAAGGAAAGGAGGATGATGAGGAGTTTAGAGAAATTTGTTGGCGGTAGACTCTACAGAGCTGACCTCAGACTGCTACAAAGAATAATATGACCTCGTCATATTGTGTTTATATCTCAATGGTCATTTCGTATATCATTAATTTGTAAATTTGTATATATATAATGTAGACTTATGCTGAAAATAAGGTGTGCTCGAGTATAAAATTTTCAAGAATTTCTTAGTAAATTCAAAATCTTTCAAATTATTATACTCAGCACAGTCTTATATTCCCTCAAAACTTGAAGGGGAGCATTAATATGTTCCTAATAGTGATTATGTAACATTTTGTCCCTGAACATTTAATCAATTGATATCCAAAATATCAAGGGATTAACATTTTGGATAAGGGGAGAAAATGTGATTAAACTGAATCTTAATTGAATTGACATGTGTTCGTATAAAATGGATTCAATGCACTCCAACACTTAGCATGTACTACGATTACGATGCACATGTTAAGGGGGAGCTTTTAGTGATGATGAAAAATTCTCAAAGTGTAAATCTTTTGATATTTATATCAAACACTTTGATTGAACTTTTCAATGATTTTGGTTTTGATTATGATGGAATACCCTAAAGACCGACCATGTACTTAAATTTATGGAGTTATAAGGTGGTTAGGCATAGGTATTCAAATCCCATGATCCAACCATAACTGGAGGGATCTACCTAGGGATATCCACTAGTTAGTGTAGAAGTCCTTAGGTATAATACAAAAGGAGAAAAAGTGAAAATTAGGAATAACGCTGACTGAGATGGAGCTAACACTGGAACAAACCCAACAAGGTGTTAGTTATGAAATCTCGGTAAGCATTGAAGGGGTTGAAGAATGAAAAATAAATGCAAGGATAAAGGGTGAAAAGAAAGAAGCCCTCTATACACTTAAGCAGAAACTGGGTCAATATATAATCTGTCAGAAACACTAAGTTGTTATCTGACATTGAAGACAGTCATGGACCCAGTGACACTATGCACAACCCTCCCTAGTCATGATCTCAAAGGTCATTTCGTAATCAAAAACTAGTGAATTTGTATATATGTAAGTGTAGACCTATGTGAAAATAAGGTGTGCTCAAGTAAACAATTTTCAAGAAATTTTCTTAGTAATTCAAAAAAAAATTTAAATTATTAGACTCACACAGTCTTATAATCCCTTAAAACTTGAGGGGGAGCATAAAATGTTTCCCTATAGTGATTCTATGTAACATTTAATCCCCAACGTTATAATCAATTGATATCCAAAATATCAAGGGATTAACATTTTGGATAAGGGAAGAAAATGTGATTAAAACTGAATCTTAAATGTATTGACATGTGATCGTATAAAATGGACTCAATGCACTCCAACACTTAGCATGTACTATGATTAATGATGCACATATTTAAGGGGGACTTTAATGATGCTGAAAAAACTCTCAAAGTGTAAATCTTTTGATATTCATATCAAACACTTTGATTGAACTTTCCAATGATTTTGGTTTTGATTGTGATGGAATACCCTAAAGACCGACCATGTACTTAGATTTATGGATTAGAAGTGGTTTAGGCATTAGGTATTCAATCCCCATGATCCCCACCATAGAAACCGAAGGATCTACCAGGATATCTCACTATTAGTGTAGAAGCCCTTAGTAGATACAAAAGAGAACAAGTAAAGAATCAGAATAATGCCGACTGAATGGGGCTAACACTGGAATCAAACCTAACAATGTGGTTAGTTATAAAGTCTCGGTAAACATTGAAGGGGTATGAAGAAGCATGAAAAATAAATGTAAGGATAAAGGGTGAAAAGAAAGAACCCTCCATACACTAGGCATAAACCAGGTCAAAAAACATAATCTGTCGTAAACTCTAAGTTGTTTTCTGACATTTAAGATAGTCATAGGACCCAGTGACGCAATGCACAACCCCCCTAGCCACAACAAGGTCTCTCAGTAGACGTCTGTTTCATTTCTCAGGAGATTACACCAAATTCTTTCTTAGAGAATTTCTCACTCCGAGTTAGTTGATATTGAAAAGGTGGCAGTCTTCTCCAGCCTCCGATCACTAAAACAAAAGTGCACTATTGAGTCTAGAGCTAAAAGAGATCATCCATAAATCTCATTAGGACACTTGTCAAATCATGCCTTGCTATATCACATATGTGAATAACAATTACTAACATATTAAGAGTCTTATGCAATATCCTTGTGATTTTGCCAAGAACAACAAAAGAAACCGAGTGAAAGTATTCACAGTGAAGATGGAAATCCTGCTTGAGCCAACATCAAACAAGCTCATGGTAGGTGACTTGTGCGATTCTATATGAATCAAACTTGTGACAACTGGAAAGAAATGATGATGCGATTCTATAAGAATCAAACTTGTTCCAGGTTATGAATTGACGATTGCTGATGAATTTTTGAAATGATTAACACTCTCGATGTGTCACAAAACCACTTTAGCAAGTGACATGTCGATTGATTTTCAAATCAATTTTTTATTTCAATCGGTGAGATAGTAACTCGCTGGTTCACTCTTATCGTGCTTTGAGACGTTCTGATAATGAGAACATGCTGAGTTTGATGAATCTGATACATATGTGTAGAAAGATTTGATACTTCAGCTGGAAATCCTATCAATGGGATTCTTCTTAAATTGAATCTACCTGATCATAGGTCGATCCTCAAGGATTCGAAGGTTACTCTAACCAACCATGGGCGAATGACAAAGCCATATTCGTCCCCCCGCTTTATTGCTAACTGTTTTAATGCATGATATTTAAAGATGGAGGTGAAGGTACCTGATTCCAGCTGACTCACAAGATTCATAGCCACATGCTCATACCCGACCGACAAATATAAAGACATCATGAAAGCTCAAGTACATGTTTCAAGACTTCCGCTACTCTGATATCGTACGTCCTTCTTGAAGCGACAAAGTGTTAAAGTTAAAGAAATTCAAGAAAGATGCATTATTAAAGCTTTTCAAGATTATCAAATCAAGAAAGGTATGAGCATGTCGGTCCAGAAGTCACAAGTTCACGAGATGGCAAAGTTTACAAGATGGCAAAACGAGATTATGCTTGGTTGATGATCTCAAGGTGTTCAAGATCACATTCTCACATTCTAGTCAAGATAAAGAACAAGCTCACATCAAAATTCAATGATCACTACATCAAATTACAAGTTAATGATTGAAGTTAAAGACTACGAGCTCAAGACCGAAGTGAAAGCATAGTATGCTAAGTTTAAATTTTTTGTAAATTGGTGTGACCTCCCTTAGGGGGATATTGTTAGAAATACAGAAAAGTATCAGTCACTTCCAATATAAGTAGTCATAGCTCGTAGTAATTAGTAATGTTATGTTAGTAAGCTAACCGGGCAAAAGATACATAGTAAGCCCATAACACAAGCCCATGGTCGGTTATGCTAGGCATATATAAACCCTCTCCACACATGGAAGGGTGTTGGTTGTTCATTTCTCACATTACACTAAGCTAATATTATCCTTTTTCTTTCTCTCTCTAAGTGTTCATCTAACCATCTATTTCTCTCTCTAAAACTCTAAGTGAATCGTTCTATACTTGTGTTAAGATATTCTACAAGCTTGCTGTCTCTAGCCACTTTATGAACAGACATAAGACTAACACAACATTCTGGGATAATAAGCATATCATACAGAGTTAAATGTTCAGTTAATTTCATATTTCCAACCTTAGTTATAAGAGCTTCAGTCCCATTGGGATGTGAAACTTTTATCCTAAGTTTGGAAATATCGATAACATTAACTAAATTTATCAGTGTATGTTAAATGTTGGTTTGCACCATAGTTAACAATCAATCCAGCTGCAACAAGTGCAGAATGAAGTTGACTATTGAAACAATTTTTTTTTAAAGTTTTGGTTAAAAAATTTGCTATTATTCAAGACGATACTTGCCATATTGGCATGTACTCCCTTTTCAACAGCATTACGAGAGTTTTTCTTAATCAAAGAAACTAATTTTGAAATCTGTTCATCAAAGAAAGAAGAAGTGGAACTAGAACCAACATAGTTGTTATTGTTAACAAATACATTATTAAAATTTTGAACACCCTGATTATTATTATTGTTAGAAGAATTCTTTTTTTCCAAAATCAGAAGGGTATCCAATAATTTTGAAACATGTATCAATTGTGTGACCATTAAACCCATAGTTCTCACAAACCAAAATAGACCTACCATTAGGTCTCCTATTCCCAGAATTAGAAGGTCTGGTCATATTAAGAGGTCTAGCAAATGTGCTAGAGGTTTGGGGCCTCTTAGCATTGCTTCTATTTCCCACATTAGAATTAAACTAAGATGACTGAGACCTCTAGGAGGTACCAGAATCGAAACCAAAAACAACCATGTGAAACTCCTCACTAGAGATAATAGAATAAACACCTCTAAGGCTATGTTTATTGGTCATAGTAACTGACCAGTCGAAGGACATAAAGTACCAAAAAACTATATTTTATTAAAAGTCCATAAATGAAAACAAGAGTTGTTCACGACCGAATCATATGATGACTTCCAGGTTATGTATCCAATCTTCACATGTGACATAAAATAGCCAATGAAATTCTTTCTTATATTATATTTTAAATTTTACATATTTCTCTCTCACACACTTTTTTACTTTATGTATTTCTCTCTCTCTCTTTTATTAAATATAAAAGAAATAATATAATATTTTAGGTTGGGTTGGGTTGTTGATAAATGGTAAAAAAGTTAAGATTGGTTGTATTCATTGATTGTATAAGTAGAAGAATAAAAAAATTATTTTAATAATAGATTGGGTTGTGATAGGTTGTGAATAAACATAGTCTAACATCAGGTAAAGTTTCTCTAGAGAGAATAGCACTTCTTATGTGCATATAAGAATCATCAAGGCCCATCAAAAACTGCATTAACTTCATTAATTGATTATGTTTTTAAAAATCCTCAGCAACATGACAAGTACATCTAGGTAACTCAACCAATACATCAAATTGTTTCCACAGAGCATTCAAACTATGATAGGAATCAGCAATAGAAGATCCATTTTGTCTCAAAGAGTTAATCTTATGATGCAGATTAAAAGTAACAGATCCATCTACTGTATCATATGTTTCTTTTAATTCTTCCCACACATGCTTAGCCTTTTTTTGAAAAAAATTGACCAAGAAAAACTCCTCTAATACAGAATTCAAAATCCAACCTAACATAACAACATTTACCCTATCTTATTGTATGACTAACACATCATCAACATTAGACCTTTTACATGTATCATCAATGAAACCATTTTTATTTTTTCCCTCTAAAGCAAGAAGCATAGCGCAAGACCACACTTGATACTTTTCAGTCCCTTTTAGTTTCACAAATACAACATTCAATGTAACAGAATCATTAGGGTGTAAATGTAAAGGATGACTAACATCCAGTTTACTAATTAAGGTCACATTATCATTCTCAGAATGAACAGATGTTTCATACTCATCATCAGTATAACCATGCACAAACATGATGACAATCAAATGAAAGATCAAAACAGATAAAACACAAATAATCACAGTGAAACAGAAAAGAAAGATCTCAACAAAGAATAAGTCAAAAAGTTCCCAAGTCAATGGTAGAGTGACTTATTCAAACAACAAGCAATCTCCTCAACACCACAATCAACAAATAATCTCCCAATCAAACCACAACTTCTTAATAATGTCTCCACCTATCCTCCAGCAATCTATAGCTATAAAAGTAAAAGCAAAAAATTAAAGAGGGTGTGAGAGGTGTTACAGAGCACGCAATCAGCAAAGAAATGTCAGAAGTCTTTCTTACTACCCTTTGATTCACTTAGTTAATGGATAACAAGAACCAAGAATCTTAATTCCCAAATCAATCACCAGAAACCCTAATTGCAAAAATTAGGGGTTTCTCTAAAAATCTCCAAGAACCAATGAAATCAACAAAAAAAATCAATCAACAATAGTTAATTGATCACCAGAAGCCTTTTAAGATCAAAAACCCTAATTTTACCAATCCCTAATTTTCACAAAAAAATTTCTCATAAACTTACAATTTAACCAAAACAATAGCAGATCTATCAGTTAACAATAAATAATTGACCAAGAACGTTTTTAAAACCAAAAAACCCCCAAAAATTTATGAACCCCTAATTTTTTAAAGAATCAATCCAGAGCAAGAAGGAAAACCTTGCTCTCATACCATGTAAAAATTTATAAACCAGTACAATAAGATATTGAATCTCAATTCAATATCAAGAACAACCACATCACTCAATCAAAGAGATCAAAAGAATTGATCTCAATCAGAAACCTCAAATGATTACCACAACTATTCTGGTGTAATCCTATTGACTAATTATCAATAGTTCTATTACAATCAAGAACACAATATATCAAGAATGATTTAGGGTTACAACTTTTTGAGAGAGCGAGATCAGAAGTAGAGAGAGAAAACGAGTATTGAGTTATGAGCTCTTAATGCACAACTTCAGCTTATATACCAGCTTCCAAAAAACTTTCTCATAGTCACTTAGCCCTTCTATAATCATCAAGCTGCTAAACCAATCTTTAACACTTTCACAACTACAAAACAGTTTAAACAAAAGACATAATCAGTCATGTAGTTTCTTCCAAGCTAAGATTATATTTTAACAAAAACGCTCGCCGTGAGGATAGCAATGCGCCTAGAATGCGTGAGGACGAGGCAGCCATGGCTCCGTAATAGGTATACAGGCCACCCTTATAACGTGACTATAACTTCCTTTCACCACTTGCTCTTAATTAGGGGCTATTTAGCTTAATAAATGTAACAATATAGATACATTTTGGGCTTTAGTAGAAAAAACTTGTTGACATATAGGATTTATTGGCTCAAGAAGTCAATCGATACACAGAAAAATTCGAATTCATAAAATTTGTTTGTAACATATATCCTCTATTCTAGAAATATTTAAATTAAATTTATCGATCTTTTGACGAAGTGGATAAGGGTCTAAACAATGCCGCTATGTTAGGTATTTTTGAACTGTCTTAGTGAGTTTTTGGTTTGTAAAGAGGAATCACTATAGGTACGAGAATGGTTATAAGTTTACAAACCCACCATCTTCGGGTGCAGTGGTGGACCGAGGACTATAGGTCGGCAGGTGCATTTTATAAGATTGAAGAAGATTCTTAACACAATTTGTTTGGACCAGGTTCATTTTCAAAAAATCAATGCTTTTAACAAACTTTTATGCTACGCGATATAAATTCATGAGGTTCTTGTGCACCCTCAGCCCACCCTTAGGTGGTATGAGATATGCGTATTTTAATAGGTGTCATTCCTGATTTTCAAAACTAACCCACCAACCAAACAATTATATTAGAGATGAAAGTCATTCATTCTGTTCCATACCCACGATTGTGTTGAAGGTTGAAATATTTTCCTTGTCTATTTCCTTCAAATGCATACGAATTATATAGATTTACAAAGTAGATGCTTGAGCCTATCAACAAGAATACAGGTAAAACATTTAATGTATAACTAATTGTGACTCATCCTATCACACGGATAAGGATTGATACTAATCCTATCAACAACTAATGACTTGATAAATCATCCAAATATATCAACTAATACGCCCTCGCAGTTGGACCGGGAGGAGGTCGGACGCTCAAACTGGATCGAAATTCTTCAAACAATGCCGAAGGCAGTCCCTTGGTGAATATATCGGCATACTGATAACGAGAAGGCACATGTAGAACTCGAACCTGACCAGCGGTAACCATATCACGGACAAAATGAATATCGATCTTAATGTGTTTCGTTCGTTGATGTTGAACAGGGTTGGCAGACATATAAATGGCGCTAACGTTATCACAGTAGACAAGAGTGGCAATTGATAGAGGAGAATGTAACTCATGAAGTAGATTACGAAGCCACGCAGTCTCGGCGGCGACGTTAGCAACACCGCGGTATTCAGCTTCGGCACTGGAGCGAGAGAGAGTATGCTGACGTTTAGCTAACCAAGACAAAAGATTATCACCCAGAAAAACACAATAACCTAAAGTAGACATGCGTGTCGATGGGCAACCTGCCCAATCAATATTAGTATAACCAACCAGAGAAGTAGTAGCGGAAACGTACAACTGGAGACCAAAATCTATAGTCCCCCGAACATATCGCAAGATACGTTTGAGGGAAGCAAAGTGCGGCTCTCGCGGATCATGCATATAAAGGAAAATCTGCTGAACTGCATAAGACAAATCTGGACGTGTAAATGTAAGATACTGAAGCCCCCCTGCAAGACTGCAATACAAAGTAGGATCCTGAACAGGAACACCTTCCGGACCAAGTTTGGACTCTGTATCAACTGGTGTCTGAGAAGGGTTACAATTAACCATATGAGCACGCTCAAGGAGCTGTAGAGCATACTTCTTCTGAGACAAAAACAAACCTGTAGAAGTACGATCAGCAGAGATACCAAGAAAGTAATTAAGCGCCCCAAGATCAGTCATGTCAAACTCGTTATGTAAAGAAGCTATAATATGTTGTAGTAAGTCTGGAGAGAAAGCTGTGAGAATAATGTCATCCACATAAATAAGTAAATAAGCAACCTGAGAGCCATGTCTATAAATAATCAAAAGAATTGCAACAACTGTGATAAAAGCCAGCCCTTGTGGCATAACCTGCAAACTGCTTAAACCAAGCACGAGGTGCTTATTTTAGTCCATACAAAGATGTTTGTAAATGATAAACATGATGAGCGTACCGAGAGT
>BQNB010161179.1:0-14711 GCA_026074375.1 Tanacetum coccineum
TCGTTATCTTTAATTCAACATCTATTTTGATACATTTTTATAAATTTTTAGCTTTTTACATTTTTAATGGGTTTATTTTGAATTTTTTAACAATTTTAACTTTAATTTGAATACAAACTTGCTTCGTAAAAGATATATACTTTTGGAGACAATGTTTGATGGGTAAGAGAGTGTGTGAGTCTTTATACAAGCGAGAATGATGTTAATATGAGGTACGGAAACCCAAACAAACGAATTTTATAAGCGGATAAGGAATTGCAGAGCGCGTTGAGTTAGCAATTTTTATCGCCGTCGCTATGCGCGGGTATCCAACTAGTCTTTAATAGAGAGTGCTATCAATATCATCATTGGTTTTAGGGGTGTTAAATTGGTCAACCCGACCCGACCCCGATAAGGTCTTATAGGGTCGGGTTAATTCGGGTCCAACTTTGCTTATCGGGTTTATCGGGTCAACCCGATAGACCCGATAGCCCAATAGGGTCGGGTTGGGGTCTTAGTTAGTTTCTTATCGGGTTATCGGGTTGACCCGATAAACCCGATAAGCTATAATGACCCATTAAAATTTTTGTAATTTTTGAACTAAATCTCTTTTCTCTAGTTTATTTGTCATAGTTCTATAATTACTAAGCATTTCAAACAAAGTATGATGAAGTGTATCTTCAAATTTTGTTACGGTGCTTTGCAGGTTCACGTCAGTAGACTACTAATATCAATTCTTTTATGTCTTGCTGCTACATGAGCCAAATAATTACATGCCTACTGACAAAAATTCAATGTGTGTTTATAGTATATTAGTGTCATAACCCGCCCGATGGGCGGGTTAGCTTCTTTTTACTACATAGTAAATCTTACGTGTATGTTTTGTTTATGTCGATTGGAAAAGATATAACCAACTAATCATTATAGATAAATTACAAAATTAAACGGGATGAGTTTTAGAAACTACAAAATATTATTGTGTATACAAAACCTTGATATCAACCAAACATTCTTAACATACAAAAAGGTAGTAAACATTCAAATACGAACTAATACTTCTTTGTAAACAACATTTGTAGTTAAATTTGAATAATTCTCATCTTTATAAACCTAAGGTAAGAACTCAAATCTGGTAGTATGATCTACCGTGCAATGGGTTATGGCCTAGTCGGGAGTCTAAGAAATATCTTGTCCTGAAAACAGCATAAACAAACTCATTAGTGAGGACATATTTTAGGACTATATCCACATTAAACAACAAAGAAGTGATTAAAATGTTTGGAATGGTTCTGGTAGTTTAAAGAATGTCGCATGGTCTGTTAATAGAAGCATATAAAAGCTTGTGTACCATTTTTTATAGCGTGGATCCTCAGTAATCCATACATGTTAATTGTATTACAGATTGACAAAGCAAATTCAAGAGTTGGAACTTCCTACAATCCAAAATTTTAAACTTGTGGATCAGGTATTCATATTATGAAGATTAATGATATGTTAAACATGTAAGAAACATTATTTAGGTACTCACATTCAAAAATCATATAAAACATTAATGCTCACCCAATATTATTGTTAAGTATCGCTTCAATAAAAATTCATTATGTAACATGACATCATTAACAGCTCTTGCCTCATGTGAAATTTATCAAACCTTAAAATTAGATGCTAGAATTAGAGAAAAAGCAGAAACATGTAACTCTCAAAGCAATATACCATGAGTCATTACATTTATAGCACAACCATCACTAATCTGCTTGTCATGACTAACTGAAAACCGACCTCTTTTCCTAGACCAAGACCAAGCTCAAAAGCCAGAAGCCTTGCTGTTGCTAGCACTTCCACATGACGTGGTTGCATAACACCAATCGTACCACTTCAATTGTTACAACTTTTTGAACCAAACCCAGCTCTCACCCGAGGAACTTGTGTAGTCTCATAAATGCTTTCATAATATGATGTTCCATCATAACTATACGAAGATCCATCATATTGCTCGCAACCTCCTTTGGCCTTGATATATGAATCACTATGAGAACTTCTAGAGGTTCCTAGTGAAGGAGCCGCAGTCTTTACACAATAGACTACCCGCTTGTAACATATTAAGCCCCTATTGATGAATAAATAATATACAAAATCTAAAGGAAAAATAATCAGCAACATCGTTCACAATAAGATTCTTTGGCATAAAATACATTGTACTTGTTTAAAATTTCTTGCCGGAATAAGTCACCAGAATATTTCTTGTCTAAATTTCAGTAACAAAAATTATTTATAGTCATATATGCACCCAACATACTTTTTAACTATAAACCCAAACTGCCCATTGTAGTTTCAATTAATGTTTTGGTTATCAATCCAAATAACCCATAGTAAAGCTAATAATCTAGTATCTTCAGCTTGTGAGTTTATTAAAATGAGATTATGAACAAAAAAGTTTAATAATCGCCGCCATTTGTGCAAGCTGTGATGTGACAATCCGTCAATTTCAGGTCATTATTTTATTCTCGAGTAGTAATTATATTTTTCATTTTTATGTTGAGATATGAACTCACGACTAACCGGGAGAATTAGGGCTTACGTTTGTAATTTACGTGACGTTTACAAAGAATCGGCGAATTCTACGTTATGCATCGACGCTTATATTTTCAAAATGCCATAGAAATAATTTATTACATTCGTTTTTATTTTTCATATTACGTGCATTTTCGTATTTTATGTAAAATCTTTACGAGCAATGTTTATAATTATTATTCGTCTTGTACCGTACGTAATTTAAAATTTTTAGAAAAGTATCCCGTTTAATGTAGAACTATTTTTATCTTGCTCGTTTTTACTTCGTGGTTCCGCCTTAACTTTCGTTATAATTTACGTTGGTACCCGTTAGCCTCAAAACTACCCACCTATCTTAAAATTTATACCCTAAACATTAAAATTACAACTAATAAAATCTCACCACCACTCTTGGTGGCGTGTCCAACTTATAAGTGTCCTTAGAACACTTGTAAATCCACTTTTGCATGTAAAATACATGCCTTAATTGTATAAAATACTATCTCTACTCACATTTCTTTCATTCATTGATAAAAACTTCACTACCACTCTCTTTGTCCTCCTTGTGGCTGCCGGATATTAACACCACCACCATCATTTTATAAAAAATTTCTACTCCTTTTTACTATTATATCATCATCCTAAAACCCCTTGTGAAGTTTGGTGCAATTCCTTGAAGAATTGAAGAAGTTATTAATGATTTATTGAAGGGTTTTGAGTGGGGTTTTGTTGGAGAAGTATCATCATTATTTAAGAGGGATATAAGCATTTGGATTCTTGGTTTTGGGTGCTTATTTGGGTCAAAATCAGCCAACCAACAAGAAAGGGTGTTCTTGTTCTTGATTTCTTGTCAAAATTATTTTCTAGTGAGGTGGTGCGTAAGTATTTTTCTCCCGTTCAAGACATATTATACCTCTGGTCCCTTTGATATCTCGGTGAGTTCATAGCCTCGCATTTTAATACTTTAATTGTTTTATAAACCCGCGAGGGGGATAACATGCTTGTTTTTAAAAATAGAACACAAGGGACCCGAATGTATGCTAGTAGCCTTGATTATTATAAGTTAGCTTAACTCGCTAGATAAAAGACCCGCGGAAATCATGAATTGTTAACTACCGGGTAATGGTAGACGCTTATACATGAAATAGTACTATTTGGAGGTTGCCACCTCCAATCCGTGATGACTGGCTATCGTCATGTGTCGGGAAAATGACACTACGGATGCGTTGTATAGAGAGTAATATGCACTCATAGCGAGGGTGTATAGTGGGCATTTTTATTATATGGTAACGTTCAATGTCATGAGGCTTATAATAATCCCCCTATAACTTTGTCTGATCCACATCGTTATGTCTTGATGAGTTTGAGAAATGATACTTGTGTTCGGAATTTATTATATATATAAAATCTATGGATTCACTCAACATTATTGTTGACTTTTTAGCATGTTTTATCTCAGGTCCTTGAAGGTAATTCGGTGATAAAGATTTCGGAGAAGCTAATGAAATAAATATTTTGAAGGACCATTTAAAGAAAATCATTCGAAGGAAACATTTGAAAATGATGTATTGATTATGAAAACATTTAGGACCTATGTTGTGAAACTTTTTATTTCGAATGGCTATATTTAAAAACGTCTCTTTTTGAGTCGTTTTCTATGCTTGAGTTATTGTATTATGACGTAGCACCCCAAATGACCCTTCCACTGATATACCAAAAATTGGGGTGTTACAGATTGGTATCAAGAGCTTAAGTTATAGAGAACAAAAGATTTTCAAAAAAAATGAACGAAAGGATTTTTTTGAAATCTTTTAACTATAATTGTACAAGCGAAATCCCCGAATTACCGATGGACAAGAACGAGAAGGATTTATTTATCGATATATATATATATATGGAAAAATATATATGTTATAATATGAAATTTTCATTTATTTGAATAAAAATGTTAATTATGTAATTATTTAATACTAATACGAGATATTTATACGACGCAAATTATCATGGAAAATCTACCCCTTGACAATAATGAGTTCGCACTAGCTGCAGAGGCTGCACCAAATAATAATAATGGATGGATAGCGTAGGATGTACCACTAGGAGGAGATATGGACGAGCCGATGGTAGACATGGAGTTTGACAAGGAGGAAATAGATGATGATGATGGTTGGGAGGAGGATGACGAGTGGCTGATGGCCCTAGTGATGCCCCCGAGGGATACTGTGACCGTTTCGAGCACCTACGAGGTTGGAGGTCCATCTATGGCTACGCCCGTGGGACACCCGCTTGCTACCATGGCACCTGGAGTTGCTACGCAGTCTTAGGTAATCGATGAATTATGTACCCATATGGATAACCTAGAGTATAGACATAGAGCATTGACGAGGAGGATGGAGGTGGTGAGTGATATTGAGGTGGCTAACAGTACTGCTATTAGGGAGATCCACCCTAGAGTGACTAATGTAGAGGAGCAGGTGCAGACCCTGCAGACGGCACTACATGGAGCAGAGTTGCAAAACCAGCAGTTGCAGACTAGAGTGGCTGAGATGGAGAGTCGCGAGGGCACCATGATGTCATACATGATGTGGATGGAGGAGCGCCTCACTGTTTTGGAGAAGCGACTTCCGGGACCGTCTCCGGGGCCCCAGTAGTCATTTGTTTTCCTTTCTTACCTTGCCAGTCTAGGATATTTTGTAAATCACTAACTAAACTGCGATGTCAGTTAGTAGAACTAGTCTTTTGGAGTTGTATAGCATTAGATGATGACATGTAATGTATGACAATGAAAATAGAAAGAGATTGATGTAGGAGTTTGTATATTTTGTTCGAGTCTTGACTAGCAACCAAACCCGCGTGTATTAATGTAAGTAATTAGCTACCTTCCATCCAAATTCACCAAAGCCACCCAATGTATTCCATCCCGTTTCCGTTTTCCATTATATTGTTATCTTACACTACACCCTATAAACCTTTAAAAGACCTCTAGATAGTAATGATAATGCTTGCACCTAGAAGAAATGGTGGTTTGATCCTTACCAAGCCTATGGTAGTTTTTATATTCTATGGTAGGGTAATGAGTGTTGATTTTTCCGTTTCCACCCCTTTATGTTATAATTATTATACACCCGAGTGAAAGAGAGAATCCCAAACATTAAGTGAGGTGCTAGTATATACTTTCCGTGCTTTTAATTACAAGGTCTAGAAGGTTGTGTTGTAAAATACTTTTAAAGAGTAGGTAAAATGACATCATATTGTTATTGTCTAGGTAGAAGCCGATTTGCTTGTGGACAAGCAAATCCATGTGTAGGGGTATTTGTGAGGTGTTCAATTTATACACTTTTTCGGGTCGTTTAACCCCCTAAATCGTATGTTTAGGCCCAAAATAGGTACTTAATCGTTCCTTGGGCTCATTTAGAGAAGAAACGGACAAGACTACAGACCTACACCAACATGGCTCAATAATTTCTCTAAAATGGCTAGAACGGCGTTCACAATACAAGTGCGGCCGTACAACGTTGACCAAGGCCGGTGCCACAGAATTTCAAGGGGGAAAACCGTGGGGCGTTAGAGCATACGGACCCAACCATTATCTGGAATATTCTCTTTATGACGGCGTCACGATTAAAAACACGACGCCATCATCAACGATTTTTCCTATATATACAAACCCGAATTTATGGGTTTTGGTGTGTAACTTTCTAGATAAAAGAGGGTACGAAACCTGTCACTTTAGCAGCTGTTAATGGACGAATTTAGGACCTATAAACCTTATTGTACTTCTCCAAATCGTGTTTTTAATCAAGTAAGGTTTATTTAATTATTCAATATGTCTATATGTTGTTTGATTATCTATGTTCTTGCTTTATTAACATGCTAGGCTAAGCCTTCTATTGTGTTTATTTATGATTGTATGAAACCTAGAATGTAGATCTTAGTGGTGTTGCTTCTTGTGATGGATGTGCATGTTAGGCCTTAGAAAACCAGCTTTTGTTTGTATCGCTATTGATATGTCTATGGAAACATGATTGTGTAGAAAGGATACCTTCGGAGTATCAGTCTCAATACTACCTTTGCCCCTCTCTGGTTGATCTCTTTAATATATTTCCTTTGCATTTAGTGTTACTCTTAGGGGCCTTGATATAGTCTTATACTACTTTAAGTGCGTTGCTCTAAACGAAGTCGCTAAGTAGACGGCGGGTTCGTGTAATTCGTTCAGGACTGATGGAAATAATTACACATTTCATCATAATGTGGACAAGGCAACAAACTAGGAGAAAGCATATAGGGAGTAATGACTATGATTAAATAAAATAGTTTTTATCTTTTTGTTATCACCATTTGTTTAGATTTACATTTAGTTTAATAGCTATAAAACCAAACAAACCATCTCCATATATATGATTTACTTGCTTCCATATAATATAAAAAATGCCAAAATAATCTTCTTTCAAACCCTTAGAATTTTGTTTGACTGTGATCAATGCCTTCCCAAACTATTCATCGAAGTGAACGATATAAACCCCGAGTCGTGCCTTACTCTACTACAAAACGATTAGGTGCTCTGATTAGGGAGTTGTAAAACATCTTGTTGAAGTCTAAGATGACACGCATCATAATGATTTTCAATTAAGCAGTAATCATGAATAAATGCGGATTTTGATATAAAAGCCATTTTCGCCATCTTTTCCGTTCCATTGCCAAATTTTACCTAAAATACAGATTATACAAACGAAATAAGTATCAAAATGAACAAAGCCGTGCAAAATAAACGTGGAATTTGTTATGGAAAAAGTATTAAATATTGATGTTATTCATCAAAGGGTAACAAGTCTAAAAGGTAAATTGGGTTAAAATGATAAGGGTTTAAAGGGTTGATCATTCTTTTTAATCTCTATCGATTCCATATTCCTCAGAAATGCGGACAAACCACAAATGCATGGCCCAAATTCATTTGACTGTGAACTTATGATTGCTTCCACTCTTCTACTCGAATAAAGCTTAAGTATAGGACTTGTAATCTTCACATAGTAGTAAACAACTAACGGGCGCAAAAACTACATATACCTCATTCAAATCCATGATTGAGGACAATATGATTGCTCACTCCCTCATTCGTGTAAAACCAACGGTTCGGATGAAGTATGATATAAGGTAGGGCACTAAGTAATCCTTCACCCAATAGTAATACACCAACAAGGGCGACAAAACTACACATACACATTCAAATCCATGAATGAGATACATGTGATTGTTTACTCCCTCATTCGAGTATGCCAAAGGTTAGAGAATAGGCATGGGAAATATTTATAATTGGTGTTATTTAAAAGAACAAAACAAATAGATTAAGTACAAACAAATAAAGAACAATGTTGCTAGCTACTTTCCCGACCATACCCATGAAAACAAGACACAAATCATAGACTAACTCACGCTTTAACACTAGAAACTTACGCTTTAGTAGACACGAATTAGACTCATAGATGCCTTGATCATCTTCAAAAACAAACCTAGTTGGCGTTCCCGTAATGACAAACTCTCAATCATCTACAATATACTATAAAACAATAGTGGCGATATCTACCACTTGATACAAAAAAATACATAGTTGGTTTATATTGCAACCAACTAAAAATAATATACAACAAAACTTTACATTATTGGTTTATAGCACGTACCAACAAATAATCGATCCTCATAAATTATAAAATCGTTAAGTTTTAGACGAACCGATTATCTCACAATCCTCTCTTTTTTTCTCTCTTACATTTTTTGTATTATTTTGTTTTTTGATTTTTTTTAACATAAACTAAAAACGAAATTTAGGTGTAAAATTTCACCACTTCACGAACATGATAAATCTGGATTTTATTTCCGATCATAATAGTGAAAGTAGTAAACACATGAAAAAGAAAACTACTACTTTCACATTCCCATTTCATTGTGCAATTTCCCGACCTAACCAAAGATAGAAAATACGCACACGAACACAAGAAATACATACTTTTACACAAAAGCAACTAGCAACCGATTAATAACTTAATCTACAGGGTGGTAAGGTGTAAGGGTGTAACATAAAACAATGAAAGGAATGGCTCAGAGGGTTTTCTAGGGGTATCTTACTCTAAAGATGAGAGTAAACAAAAGGGTTTATACGGGGGTTAACTAACCAGTGTGGTTAGTTAATATCACAATATGTATAGGCTTTTTGGTGTAATCCTAGAAATTTACCAATTTAGATAAGTCACTCCAATTATAAAAATAATACTTATTATGGTGGTCTCGAATAGTATACCAAGCCAAGTTCTAAAGTTTACTACAGTAATGACAACTTCATATTTTGTTAGAATTATTGGGTATAATTGGGAAACATAATAGACAATATGGAAATAAGGGTTATGTGTGCGGGTCATGTAACTATAAATCTCATAAAAATATGCCAATTTTTTAAATTTGAGCATAAATTTGGCATATTATTTAAAAATAAGACATATAGTCGTTCTAATTCTCCCCCCCTTGAGATTACAACGCCCCACATTGTATAATATTATAACATGAAGAAAACAGGAAAGAGAAGAATTTAGGAATAGAAATACCCCTGAAGATTTGCTCAGTATGATCCTCTATTTTTTTGGGTACAGGGTTACCCCGGTAAAGTATATTAAAATCGAAAAAGTCTAAGTGCAAATGGAATGCGGCTGAAATACTACATTAACCTCAAGCATAAAGCTTGATGGATACCTAGATATATAGCTTATGACATGTCATACGAACTAACAACGCTAGGGAAAACTATAAATAGAAAAAACACAAATTATGGATATAACTAGACAATCAAGTTTGGGAAATATCAGAGGCAATGTAGGTGCTAGCCCGGTCCTAGGACTTTCTAGTAAATTAGTCGATTCATCAAAAACAACTTCACACATGTCCTCACTCTCCACATAGTCCTACTCCTTATATTATATCTCTGATCAAAAACTCTCGAGACAACTCTGGCATACTGGGTTGAGCGTGGGGATATTTCACGAGTAAGTAGGATCCTTGGTACATCCATTCTTTACGAACTTTAAATTCAATTTTGACCAGTTGCTCGAATTTGGAAGAAACAAATGTTGGTTGCTTGGGAAGCCTTTTTCAGGTTTAAAATTTGTCACCACCACGGCATTACCATTCTTCGAAGAGGGCAGCAGCTTTGGGTGGGTAATACAATAATATTCTTCACATTAGTAAAGACTGTTAGCTCAAAATATTGAGTGACACATGAAGATCGTCCATTATGTTATTTTAGTCTCGGTCATCAATTAGTTATACGTTGGTAATAGGAAAGTTATCGGTAATCAGGCTCGACAGTTAATCTTTAATATTGTATATGTTTCGGGTTAAATCCAAGCAAACCGAGCCCGGGTCCTTGTAAAATATCCCGAATGTCACTTAATGTGTCGGGGTAAATAAGTAACTTTTCCTTTGGAAAAGTTTGTGGATTTCATTTAATATATTTCTTTGTCTAAATTTCTCTCTCACTCTCTCTGTCCTTCTTTCTTCTCTAGAAATAAACTCTTTCTATTTATCGTGATCTAGATTCGTGTGGTATATGGAGTGGAAGTGAAATACGGGATCTACAATTGGTATCAAGAGCATTAAGTGGATAAGATGATTCCTTTTGGGTGATAAGCATTTTTCGTGGCTTATTTGCTCAAAATAGCCCACGTTTTTGATTTTTTTAAGGGCTTATTGGTTTTTGTTAATATTGATCTTTCTGTTTAAGTGTTTAACAGGATTATATTTTACCATTTCTAGCCTTACTTGAGCTTCTAGATCGAATTTTAAGCTTAAAAGTTTTGGCTTATTTTTTTTGGTTCTTGGTTGCGTTTTGGTTTGATTTTGGAAGAATCACAAGGAAAATCGTGTTATTGTGTGTTTAATCTTCATCTACTAACTTAATTATAAGGGTTTAAAGCTTATTTGGGTTGAAAACGAGCTTATTTGGTTGATCTTGATCATTTTCGTATTATTTGTTCTTGATGCGTTTGGTGATGAATGGACACAGATCCGGATTTTAAGGAAAAAGTACAAAAGTACGATTTGACATTTCTTGCGTTTTGCTCTCACTGCGTTTTGCCAAATGGTGAGGGACTGAGAAAAAGCATACTATCTAGTCCCTACGTGCCATCTACTGTACTAGTTTAAGCTGTTGCTGCAACGAAAGGTAATCCTGCAATACAACAACATACAACAATTGCAACAGTATTGAACATGACTCCAGAGAACCAAAGAACACTTTATATCTGAACAAAAGGAAGCAATTTCTTTTGCTTTTCAACTGGTCTTGGAGAAGGATTCTATTCCACTGTTAATGCTGTTAAAAACAGCGAATGAGATGTGGATAGCTTTGAAAGGCTACACAGGTGAATCATTTGATCGCACAAGATGTAAAGACCCAATTCGTTCTGGGTGTAATTTTGGGAAGTTTACTTCTCGAGATGGAGATATCAATGGAGTCGTATTACTCACGGTTTTTATAAAGCTGATGAATGAATTGTCAAGGACACTTGCAAGTTATCTACCAATGCAAGAGAATGTTCAATTTTATCAAACACTTTCAACCAGAATGGTCAAAGATTTGTGGACGGTTGTCAAGCAATCAAAAGAATTACGACACCATCTTACATTTCAACACACTTTTTGTCATTATGGAAGCTGTTTCAAAATGAAGTCAAAGGTCATCCGTGCAGAGAAGAATAGCCAAAAATGCAATACTTCCATTAGACTTATTGCGGTGCTCAACTACTCAGATAATTTCTATCAAGCACAAAAACTCAGAGATCTAATGCAACATCATTTATACAAGACCTAGTGCCATCTACAGTCACAAAGGCAAAAGAGATCCCCAAACCAAGTTACACCTCAATCTGAGTCAGTGTCTGAAGGAAGTCAGTGTTCATATACCAAGCGTCAGATGAGGTATAAGGATTATGCAAAAAAAGAATTTGGCATCTCCTTGCACAAAACGTAATTCATAACAAAGGCTCTATCACAACATCCAACACAACAACTATCGATACTTTTTCAAACTCAAGAACAAGATGAAGATACCACACCAAGGTATTAACAACGACCAAGCAGTAGAAGTTCAGGGCAAGTTTGGGAATCAATGGACAATGACAGGTTGCTAGGTGGGTCTAGGGGAAATGTTAGACTGTATGGTAGTGCAAACTAATAGGGATACAGTTGCTTTAATGCAAGCGGATTTTGGGCCATGATGCAAAGGAATGCAGAGGGATAAGCCAAAGCGTGTTAAAGGATACACGTATCCAAGGAATGAAGATTGATGTGCTAAACAAGGTGAACAAGGTGTTCCACTGCAAGCTGAGCAAGCTGATTGCCTATAGCGGACACGAATATGAAGAGCTTGTTGAACAGGAATTGGGAAGCACATTACAGTTCATGGCAAGATTCAGGAGGTTTACACCTGGAAAGAATTGTTCAAATAACAGCCATTGGAACAAGTACCAAAACCTTAATGAAAATTAATGTCTGTTTGCTAAATTGTACGATGAATTTTTGACGCAACTGCAATCCATTAATGACACGTATGTTTTTTTGGAGAGAAGGATGTATAGCAAATGTACATCTGATTCATCAATTATATGTAATAATGTAATCAGGTTGACCAAAATTGCTACAGGAATGGTGGAGGAGCGTGTATTTGCGCTTGCTATTTTATTGAAACATTTAACTTGATACTGGAGGGGGGAAAAACAAAAGAATTTTAAAAGCAAATTAAGGAAAGAAAACGCTATCATTGACTCAAGAATTGGAAAAGTGCAAAACTAACATTGAATGAGTAGTAGGGCTATGGTGGGAGGGCTTACTTGTTATGGGATAGTTGTATTATTGCCATCTTCATAAAACTAAACAGAAGAGCTGAGAAGTACATAGCCTTTATATGACGGACCGGCGAATGATTATGATTTATTTTCTTCAAACAAGAGTTGTAAATGGAAAACTCTAGAACTATTAGCTCGTAATGGAATTGACATATAAAGAAGGTTTAAAAACTAAAGCCCTATGGAAAATTTCAGTTGTCAATCAAAAAACCGAATGAGTTAGTAAAAAAGGAGTCTTTTAACAAAGTACAATTTTGAGGTAACTCTCAAAGAGAAAAAGTAAGGTCATTTTCGGATTTTATAAGGTTAAGGAAGAAAAAGATATTGAAATGATGATTGTTATGGGCACAAACCAATTTAAAAGTTTTTGAATGAATTGTTTACTCTCAGTTAATCAGTCAAATTCAGGACCATTCATATGTCTAGCACCAAATTGCTTCTCACATATCATATATTGGTAGACAACCTTTTGCTAATCTAAGGTACTCAGAATGCTACCCACAACAATCTAATAAAAAAGAGCCCTATTTGTATGAGGATCCCATTGATTTAATCTGATCATGCAAACTATTTGCCCTGATAGGAAAGAGACAAGACTCTTGCAAATGAGAGTAGAGATCAAAATTAAATAAAGATTTTTGTAAACCATATGATTTACACAAAGACAGAATAGTCTTTTGATATTTTCAAAGGCACCTCACTGGAGTATTTTTATCTGTTGGATAGGCAAAAGAAGTTAGGAATAGGAAGACAATGTGGAGGGGAAACCGTTTGTTAGATCAAAACCAACATTTCTATAATATTAAAAACGTTGCCTTTCTACCAGTTTTGAAATCCATTAGTAAAAATTAAAGTAGAAAGTTTTTTAACAACCGACATTTAACATTCAATAATTAGTGAACATGGTTTGATCAAGCTTGTTTAATTACTTAGTGATTATTTTTGGGTGCCAACTGCTAAAGATATGGAAGTTCTTGATCAAAACCTTATTAATGTTCTCTTTCTATAAAAAACTCAAATTAGAGTTTTCGTCTTTGAATCATGAACTTAAAACAGAAATGCATGAAGAGTATGAGTTACATTATATCCCTTAAAAATGTTAGGTTGACGAACTGAATATGGAAACGGATGATTTTGTAAACATATATGATTACTTCTCGAAGAGTGTGTGTTTCTACCTAAGGATGTTTACATTTGTTCATATTGATTTCTCTGTCTGATTTAAATGCTTATGTGAAATTACAATGCCATGTATATCCATAACTGTCAAAGAATGTGAATGTCTTGAACAAAAGTTTCGATAACCAAATTGAATATTAACACAAGATAGTTCATAATAAACTTTTAAGAGGTTTTGCTTAAACATTGAAAACCATCGATTTTCTCTTGAACTTGCTTTACAACATGTATAGAAATCAAATGAAAAACAACTCAGGTTTGCAAAGAATAAACAAAATATGGATCAAATGTATGTCGGAAAAGGAAAAGTGAAACAATATCATGAAATAAGGATTTGTAAAGCTCAAATCAAGACATGAACATAGTCTTCGGTGAGTTAATGAAAACTTCTTGAGAAATGGCAAAGGAAAGTCTATGGATATCAGTTTGTTTATGAAACATCTGTTGTTCGTTAACCAATGCTCATCGATTCCAAAACCATTAACGTTTTCGGAAAAACCGAACCCCTTTGTTTCAAATTCTCCGTGAAATGAGAAGTTTTCATCAAACAGTCGGTTAATAAAACTAATGTGTCGGATGGTTTATTTAACCAAGTCACTCTACAGAATTTGCCTCAGAATAGAAAACAAGCGGAAATACACTCGAATGTGCTTAAATCAGGAATGCATAGGATTGCCACTAGCACAAAACAAAACAGAGAACCGCAGTTGCCTCATGCTTCTAGGAATTCTAATCCTCACGTGTCTAAATCTACAGGAGTAACTCACCCTACTAGTGTTAGCAGACCACAGCTTAAGAGCTATCAAGTGAAAGATAAGGTCGTGCCAAACATTAGTCAAGTGAAGTTTACAAAGAAGGAAGTAGAAGACCACAAAATCTGTAATTGTGTGCACTAACACTACAAATTCCAGAACTTAAAATGTGAATGCTGTTTGTGCTGAATATGGAAAATGTGTGTTTAATTCAAATCATGATGCTTGTGTTTCTAGATACTTGAATGTCATGAATGCTAGAACTAAGAAGCCTAATGTAGTGATAGTAAACCTAAGAGAAAAGCGAACAAATCTGTTGCAACAACCCATAAGAAAACAGTTGCATCAGATACCACTATTCAGA
>BQNB010161180.1:0-12729 GCA_026074375.1 Tanacetum coccineum
AGTTAACGGTATGAGATAACGAGTTTGGAATGATATGAATTTAAAATGGAATTTTGAGATGAAAATGAGGATTTTGCGTGCGTAAAGACGAAAACTTGTACAATAAGATAATTTTGTACGAGTATTGATAAAGTGGGTATTTATTAGGTCGTTGTCGGATACATTGTGCGCTTGCGTAGAGATTGATTGTGTTCTGCCCTTTGTGATTGTATGGTTGCTTTCGATTGCTGATTTAGGTGAGTTCTCATAGCCCTACTTTTTACTGGTTTTTCCGTTGGGGCAAAATGATACTCAAATGTGTTTTGAAATGTTTTGAATTGAACTATGCGAAATGTGGTTTTGTTTTTAGGACAAGATATGTGCTTATGACTGCTATGTGAATATTATGTGTTGTATGGTTGTTTGGATCGGAGGGGTATGCCTATCTCAGTATTTGTATGATTGTTTGGATCGGAGGGGTACGCCTAGCCAATATTTGTGTGATTATGGGAGCTGATGGGTATGCCTACCCAAGTTTGTGTGAGGTCCTGCCCTAATATTAGTGCTCCAGCTGGTAGGCCCTTTAGGTGCGTAAGTGACATATTGTGATTGACTATCGGTGTGGTTCCTTTTACTGAATGGATCTTTGCAGCCTATAAAGGATGATAGCCTGGATGTATAAATACAACAGACTATGTAGAAACAATGACTTGAATACAATATGTTAATGCGGAATCTTAACACAAGTACTAAGAAGAATAATGATTTAACAGAATAACAACTTTGTTGAAAATGTTCTTGATAGTTACAGATTGCTAACTATGATATGTTGTATGATTTGTAATTGTCTATTTCATATATCTTCTAACTATGTCAATAGTTATCCTTTTATAGATTAAGGATAACCCTAAAAGTCTTACATGACTTTCTGACAAATATCTCACAAATATCTTTTAAATATCTTCTTATCGGTACTAACTATTTTACTACTAACGGTACTAACTAACTAACAGTACTAACACTTTGTACTGTCGGTACTAAGTATAACTGTCAGTACTAACTATTTTACTATCGGTACTAAGTTAATAAAACATTAATCCTAACACCTTTTACCTTTAAAAACGAGTTTAAATAACCAAAAACGGACTTAAAATGCCGAATATATGCTTGTTTTACTAATTGTGTTGTGCAGGAACGGATAACTAAGAAAAGGACGAAAAACAAAGCCCAAGGAGGAAATCACAGGCATGGGACAATCAAAACTGGTAATTGTTAGATTTTGAGATATTTGTAATTTGTAAGAGATTAAAGTTTAACCTCTATAGTGTCTCACAATTGTGTTGACAAAAAGAAGAGTAGAAAATCTAATAGATCAAAGGGTTAAGGTAATTAGGTGTGACAATGGAACTGAGTTCAAGAATAAGGAGATGAATCAGTTTTGTGAGAGAAAAGGTATTAAGAGAGAATTTAGTGTAGCTAGAACTCCTCAACAAAATGGAGTAGCTGAGAGGAAAAATAGAACACTAATTGAGGCTGCTAGGACAATGCTAACTGATTCTAAGCTACCTACTACTTTTTGGGCTAAAGCAGTTAATACTGCTTGCTATGTGCAAAATAGGGTATTAGTAACTAAGCCTCATAACAAGACCCCTTATGAACTTTTTCTTGGTAGAAAACCAGCTTTAGGCTTTATGAGACCATTTGGGTGTCCTGTTACAATTCTCAATACCATAGATCACTTAGGCAAGTTTGATGGTAAGGCTGATGAAGGATTCTTTGTTGGGTACTCAATCAATAGTAAAACATTTAGAGTATTCAACAGTAGTACTAGGATAGTTGAAGAGAACCTGCATGTCCAGTTTAGTGAGAATACACCTAATATTGCAGGAAGTGGACCAATATGGCTTTTTGATATTGATGCACTAACAAAGTCAATAAATTATAAGCCAGTTGTTGCAGGAAATCAGTCTAATGGTAATGCAGGTACAAAAGCATGTGATGATGCAGGTAAAGCTAGAATGGAGACAATACCTGGCAAAGATTACATTCTGCTATCATTGTGGACTGATGATCCATCATTCTCTCAAAGTTCAAAGAGTTATCCTGATGCAAGATTCAAACCTTCAGGAGATGATGAAAAGAAGGTTACTGAAGAACCAGGAAAAGAAGGTGGTGATCCAAGTAAAGAGGATAAAAGAGATGATCAAGAGAAGGATGCTAGTGTTAGCAGCACTAACAATGTTAATGTTGCTAGCACAAATGAAGTTAATTTTGTTGGTAGAAAAGCAAGCATTGAACTTCTAGATGACCCAAATATGTCTGCTTTGGAAGATATTGTCTATTCAGATGATGAAGAAGATATTGGTGCAGAGGCTGACATGAACAATTTAGATGCATTTATGCCTATCAGTCCTATTCCAACTACAAGAATACATAAAGATCATCCAGTAGAACAAATTATTAGAGACTTCAATTCAGCACCTCAAACAAGAAGAATGACAAAGAATTTAGAAGAACATGGTTTGTTTAGTTTAGTTCAGCAAAGAACAAACTATAAAGACTTTCAAAACTGCTTGTTTGTTTGCTTTTTATTTTGCGGTGATGTGTGTTTATAGAAGCATAACCGAAAAAGGTTGAGATATTCATGCATGGTAAAGGGATCCAAGCTGGATTGTAGGCTATGCAGGAAGGAGCTTGCTAGCGCCAATTCAAAGTTACAAGAAGTTTGGACTTTGGTGGATTTACGGAAATGGAAATAAGAGGCCCATAGGAACTAATGAGGTTTTCAGGAATAAAAAGGAAGAAAGAGAATTATGATTAAAGAATAAAGAGAGATTTGTTGCACAAGGTACACACAGAAGAAGTGGATTGACTGATGATGAACGTACTTTGCCCCAGTTGCCGTAACTGTTCTCATTGTTTTAAAGACTTTGCTTGTGTTACCAGATGGATGTTTTAAGAGTGCTTGTTCTTTTGGGTAAGAATTGAAGAGGAAGGTCTATAGTTTTATTTATTATTTGTTAACCACCCAGGATGTTGAGATGCCAACACTTCCCTGTAAAGTAGTACAGAAGTAGAAAAGGTATTTATGACAGCATTAAGCTCCTCAAAGCTTGGTATGAAACCTTATCAACTTATTTGTTGGATAAGGTTTCAGAGAGGAAAGATAGACAAGACATTTGTTTAATAGAAGGGAACAAATATGATATGACTGTTAGTTCAAGTGTATGTAGATGATATCATTTTTGGCTCTACAAAGAAGTCATGATATGCACAATGAGAGTTGAGGAAGATAAATGCAGAAGAAGTATTTCAGAAGAGTTCTATGAGGAGAACTCACATATCTTCTTAGGCCAGCAATAAAAGCAGAAGGAGGCTGGGATTTTTATCAGCTCAAGACGAGTATGTGCTGAGATTTTAAGAAAATTTATATTTACTGATGTCCAAAACAGACAAACACTATGGAAAACGAACCTAAGCCTTTCGCTCAGGATGAAGTATGGTGAAGAAGTTGATGTTTATTTATATAGATCAATGATTGTTCATGATGTACCTACTCTTCAAGATCCTGATATTTGTATGCCAGTGGATGATGTTGCATGTTACCAAGTAAAACAGAAAGTGTCACATCTTGATGCTGTGAAAAGAATTTTTAGATACTTAAAAGGTCAACCGAAAATGAGCATTTGGTATTCAAAAGATTCACTTTTTGATTTGGTAGCATACACTGATAGTGATTATGCTGGAGCAAGATTGGATAGGAAATCCACAATAGGAGGTTGTCAATTCCTTGGGTGTAGATTGATTTCATGGCAATGCAAGAAATAGACTGTGGTTGCAAATTCCACAACAGAAGCTGAATATGTGAATTTAGCATCAATTACTTGATTATGGCTACAATTTCTTGCATACCAAGATCTTTATTGATAATAACAGTACTATTTGCATAATTAAAAATCCTGTTTTTCATTCAAAAACAAAGCATATAGAGATCAGACATCATTTTATTAGAGATTGCAATGAAAAGAAATTGATTCAAATGGTCAAAATCCATACTGACAAAAATGTTGCAGATTTGCTTATAAAAGCTTTTGATGTAAGTAGATTTCAATATTTGATTGCTAGTATTGGAATGTTAAATCTCTAAAATCTTTTATCTATTTATGTTTTTATAGAGTTTTGTATGAATTAGTAATGTTATTCATGTCATTAAAAGTTTCTGTTGTTAAGTATAATTAGTGCTGCTAGTTATACTTAATACTGCTAAGTTAATGTTGTTAGTTATACTTAATACTGCTGGTATAATTAACATTGTGAAAATTGTGAGAAAAAGAATTAAGAGAGTTGGTGAGAATAAAAACAGAAAGAGAGATGTGTGAGAATAAAAACAGACAGAGAGATTTGGTGAGAAAAAGAATTGAGAGAAATGGTGAGTTGAAAAATAGAAAGAGAGATGTGTGGAATAAAACCAGATAAAGTGTTTGGGTGAGCTAAAAGAATTGAGAGAATTAAGTGAGGTAAAAACCGAAAGAGAGAGAGAGTGTTTGGAATGGAATTGGAGTTAATGCTGCTAGGCATAAGTTAATACTACTGACATAACTTAATGCTATTAGGCATAAGTTAATGCTGCTAGGCATAAACTTACTACTGCTGGTTTAAGTTAATGCTGTCAAACATAACTTACTACTGATGTTGAAAGTTAATGTTGTCAGGCATAACTTACTACTACTATTGAACGTTAATGTTATTGAGGGTATTTTCATAAATACTTCGATTAAGGGTTTCAATCACTCATTTAATCGATTTCATTCAATCATGTACTCTCTAATCAATGCTGTTAGGCATAAACTTACTACTGCTTGGTAATGGTTAATGTTGTTAAGGGTATTTTCATAAATACTTCGATTAAGGGTTTCAATCACTCATTTGATCGATTTCATACTTTCGTATACTCTCTATTCACAAACCCTAACTCAATTTCGTCATTCATCATCAAAACCCAGCACAAATGGCGAATATAAAGTTTGCTGATACTCATAACATGGTCGCGTTTTTGGCTAAACCCGCTGAAAGTGAAGGGTTTGAGCAGATTGTGGATTTTCTTAATGCACACACTATAAAGTATGCACTAATGATGAATCCTACAATATATACTTCGTGCATTGAACAATTCTGAGCTACTATCAAGGCGAAAATTGTCAATGGGGAAGTACAGTTACAAGCCCTAGTGGATGGAAAGAAGCTAATCATAACTGAATCAACTATAAGAAGAGATCTTCAGCTAGAAGATGCTGAAGGAGTTTATTGTCTACCCAATGCTACTATCTTTGAACAACTTACACTAATGGGGTATGAGAAACTTTCACAGAAGCTTACTTTCTATAAGGCATTCTTTTCCCCCACAATGGAAATTTTTGATTCATACTATTTTACAAAGCCTAAGATCTAAGACTACTGCATGGAATGAGTTTAGTAACACTATGGCATCTGCAATTATTTGTTTAGCTACAAACCAGAAGTTCAACTTTTCAAAATACATTTTTGAAACTATGGTGAAGAACTTGGATAATGCTGGTAAATTTTTGATGTATCTAAGGTTTGTACAAGTATTTGTGAATCAACAACTTGAAGGGATGCCTACTCACAAGAGAATTTACATTGCACCCTCTCACACTAAGAAGATATTTGGGAATATGAGAAGGGTAGGGAAAGGTTTTTCTGGAAGGGAAACATCATTATTCTAAATAATGGTGGTACAAGATCAAGCAAAAATGGGTGAAGGTTCAGCAATACCCACTGATCCTCATCACACACCCACTTTTATTTAACCATCAACATCTCAACCTCAAAAGAAACAAAAACCTAGGAAGCCAAAGAGAAAGAACACTGAGATACCTCAGTCTAGTAGTCCTACAGACAATGTAGCAGATAAGACTGTCAATGAGGAGGTGGATGACAGTTTGGTGAGGGCTGACACTACTGCATCTAGCTTAGAAGTAGAGCAGGATAGTGGTAACATTAATAAGACCCGATCCAAGGCAACACTTAATGAACCAAGTTCCCCAGGAACTAGTTCAGGTAGTGGTCCCAAGTGCCAAGAAACCATGAGGGATACTATTGCTCAAACTAGGTTTGAGAATGTATCTAAAACTTCCAATGATTCACTGCTTGCAGGAGTTAACACATAAGACAAAAGTCGAAGTGGTGAGGATAGTCTAAAACTTCAAGAATTGATGGTATTATGTACAACTTTACAATCAAGAGTTCTTAATTTGGAGACTACAAAATACCAACACACCAAGCTAATGAGATTGCAAGTTTGAAAAGGAGGGTCAAGAAGCTTGAACAGAAAAAAAGGTCTAGAACTCATGGGCTGAAAAGATTATACAAGGTTGGTTCATCTAGAAGAGTGGAATCCTCTGATGAAGAAGGTTTGGGTGAAAGAGATGCATCCAAACCGGGGGAGGATAGCTTGATATTGATGCTAAATAAGACATTACGTGTCAATGTTCAGACTCATGAAGAGATGTTTGGTGTTAATGATTTAGATGGTAATGAGGTAATTGTTGAAAGTGTAGATGTTGTTAACACTACTGAGGAAACAAGAAGTGTGGTTGAAGAAGTTACTTCTGTTATAATTCCGGTTAGTGCTACTACAACTACAACTATAACAACTGCAATAACTGATGTTGAAATGACTTTGGCTTAAGCACTGACAGAGTTGAAGAGTACAAAACCCAAAGCTGGTAAGGTTGTTATACAAAAACCAGAGCAGGTACAACAACACCAACACTTACAACAACAATAGATGCTACAACAATTATAGCTGCTAGCACAAGACCCAGAGCAAAAGGGCTTGTTATTCATGAATAGGGGCAAGCACCTACACCAACAGTTTCTTTACAACAACCATCACATGTCAAGGTCAGGACAAGGGTAAAGGTAAAATGGTTGAACCAAAACCTGTGAACAAAATGTCTAAGAAAGAACTACTCAGGCTTGATAAAGAACTTGCCTTCAAGCTACAAGTTGAAGAAGAATAAGAAGAAGAAGAAAGGCTTGCCAGAGAAAAAGCTCAACAAATGGAGGAAGCCAACATAGCTTGGGATGATTTTCAGGCTAAGATTAATGTTGATTATCAGTTGGCTCAAAGACTGCAAGCTCAAAGAGCAAGATGAATATGACATGATGAAGAACAAGGCAAAGATTTTGTAATAGATCTATAGAACAAAGAATAAAATATTTTTAAATAAGTCTAAAAGACAGAAGAAAAAGAGGAACAGACCACCAACAAGAGCTCAACCAAATGATATCATGTGGTACTTATCTAAATAATAAACATGGACAATGGAAGCGATGTAAAAAAATGGAAGAAAAGTGGGGGGTCTTTAGGTGATGATCGAGGGTAGGGTCCCTAAAAGTTTGAATGAACAAGTCCTTGGCAATATTCAAGAATTATTTTTTGATAAATCAATGAAAAGGGTGAATACCTTTTGGGTTGACTTAACAGAACTAAGTTGGTATAGAGAGAAAGTTTCCAAGAAGGGCAGAAGCAGAGATAGCACATGAGATCGGTTTAAAATGAAAGAAGAGCAGAGAGAAGAGCTAGAACAACAAGTCTAAAAAATGCAAAAGTAGGAAGAAGATAACAGAGTATTTTGAAGAGCTTAAGCAAAGTTTTGAAAATAATACTAGATGAGATGATGTAACATTGATGCTACACCTTAATTCTACTTAAAATCTCCAACCATTGTTGACTACAAGAGATCTACAGAGAAGGAAAACAAAAGAAAAGAAAAGAAAAAAAAAACTCTTTTTTTAAACTATCTGAGCAGGGATGGTAAGAACCAGATGAATTTAACTTTTTGGGCGGGGAAAAAGACTGCTTAAACAAAAAAACAACAAACTGCATATTGACACGAGAAGACTATGGTAAAGAAAGGTTATCTTTGGAGTCTAAGCTCAAAGCAAGATTTAAGAAGACATATCCAGATGGCGAGTATGGGGGGGGGGGGGTAGGCAATGGGGGGGGGGGGGGGGGTGGGGAGGGGGGGGGAGTGGGGGGGGAGGGGGGGGGGGGGGGTGACTTGTGGGTGTATCAGTTGGGGGATCGTTAGGGGGGGGGTGGTAGGGTGGTCACATCTGAATTGTTGTTTTTGTTATGGTCAATATGACACATAAGGGTTTAAGTCATTGATACTCCAACCACAAGAATCAATAGACCATAGTAATGCTAGAAGTCTATCAGATATTTTTCTTTCGTAATCATTAGTGTTGACGAAACTAAAATGTCACATTTGAGAAAGTCACTTCAACTACACTGTTATGTTAGATTCAATAGTCGTATTAACGCAGTATCTAATCACGACTGATGGTTACAAAACTATGCTAGTCAGTTTCATCATATTCGAAGTACTAGAACTATGCTAGTATTCACACAATGCGCTTAAGATTCAGCTGAGCTAACTGTTATCTTATCTTAAAAATCTTAGGCTTAGACGTTTAGAATATAGGTCGAAAGCATCCTACGCAAGTCTTCATCTTGTTTACACAATAAAGTGTCTTTTATGAGTCATCATTCAACATAATGTCTAAATCAGTGCAAGTACGTATTCAGTCCCTATGTACTATCTTGATACAGCATTCAAGAAGTATTAGCACATTATATTCAAAGTGTACCAACTAGTTGCCAATATTTATTAATGACGTCTCCCTTATTGAGTACGATTGGAGCGCCTTCTCAGTATCTGATTGAGAGTCAGAACTCAGCTGATGCGATAGTCGGTTAAGATGTGTAAGACTTAGATGTTCTGCGGGCTGCGCTTCAATGGGCGTAGTGTGTAGTACGTAGGCGAGCATAGTGGGAATGAACTTCATCCAATCTTCGGTAAGAAAACAATGTGCGGTGGAGCGTTTTGGATGGGGAAGGGGTGAGAGAAGGCATGTAGATGAGGTGGACCTTGATACAGTCGTATTATGGTAGTTGAGGGACTAATACGATGGGAGGACTTCGGCGGAGTGGAGTCGGTGGTGGTGTAGAGTGAGTGAGAGAGAGAGACAGAGTGAGTAATGGAGAATCTTCAGAGACAGACAATCAGGGGGGACTGGCAGCTTCTTCTGCCAATGTCATGTAGAACTCTCTTCTGACCAATCTAGTTAGATCTGTAGGTCGGGAGGGTTACATATGATGTGGTTACGTCACGCTTGAGCGTAAAATGGCAAACGTTAGTCGAGAACTAATAGTCAGCGACATAATCTTATATGGCAATTGGAAACTGCGTGGGTAGCATATCTAACATTTTAGGCTTCCATTCCTTCCATGGGTTTTCTATTTACGAGATGTGCACATGATAGTACAACAAAGATAGGCCTTATCCTATTTGCTAGGATAGCTATTCTGTATGGTCGGATCTGTGGTCCTCTTTATCTTCGTATGACTCTGTTTCTAGCGTATAAGATAGATTTTATATTCAGATGTGACTATCGTACAGAATTAATAAAAGATAATTCACTATACTCTTGGCCTTTTTCCTCTGCGTCAGAAATCAATATCGAAGCTTACTAAAAACAATAGATCCGACTGAAGTACTATGGGCTTTTGGGGTGTAGGTGCGTGTTGTGGGGGGGGGGGGGAGGGGGGGGGGTAATAGGCGTGGGAGGGGTGTATCAACTTTATAAGGCTTGTACATAGCTTCTAAGTAACTATCGATCTGGCTGTTCTAGTACTAGATTAGTATGGCTATCCTCTCTGCGATTGTTGAGCTAAGTACAATGGTATCTCTGGCAAGCCTTTCATGCCGTCATCCTATAAATTGTCGTACACATTCTGCAACTCATGACAATGAAGGCACAATAAGTACCTGTTGATCTACACAAGACAATTACCTGAGCTGACTGCAACTTCTTTCTTACGAGACATCAATCGATATACATATACTAAGCAGAGGATTCATAGTTGATTAACCGATTTTGCCTATTGGATGATCCAAGTATGTACTCTGATGTGAGACACTACGCAGGTATTCATAGGTTATGGTGTTCTGGAGAGAAGAAACTGTCTCTAAGAGAATATTCTAAGTTTTAGGAAATATACTGTAAATCGACTAGGACTCCTTGGTGTATAAAAGGAGGTCCTAGGGCATAGAGTTTGAAATAATCCAAATCTAGAAAAATATACAAAGTCGTATAGTTCATAGCTTCAAGGTTTTGTAACCCTAATACTAGGAGAGTATTTGTATTATTTGTAATAATAATATTGGAGCTTTTATTAATTGAATTGTGGTGTTCAATAAATTACTGTTTCATTAAAAATTCTTCTAATGTTAAAGATTAGATTTCGCATAATCTTTAATACATTCACATAAAGTTTCTACTATAGTTGTGTTAGATTTATCTAATATAACTAAACCTTAAACAAGCTTAAGGAATTCGATCTATTGAAGTGGGATACAACAAAAGGTATCCTACATCATGGGACAATATAGATCATCATGAAAGATTGGTATTTTTGGTGATTCTTCAAAACCTTGAGAAATGTTTAGAGATTGTACTTGTTCTTATGTTGATGGAGTACTTGATGATGGAGCATCCTGGTCAATGGAAGTTGACACAAGAGAATCAACTATAACCACAACTCGCGGAGCAGCAACTTCTTGAAATGGAGTAACAGCAATTGGTGGAGGAGTGAAGTATTCATCAAAGAATGGTTGAAACAAGTGATCCCAATCATCTCTATTTGGTAGAATACAAGGTTATTGAGAAACAGGGTTTGGAACGAGTCTTGAACTGGATGTTGCAGGAGTCATACATTGAAGTCCGGGTCTTGAACTAAATTGTTCAGAAGCCATTGTTGTAAGCTCATCAAATGACACATGAATTATTTCAATAATTTTTCGAGTTCTTTTGTTGTAGATTCTGAACGCTTTCTTTGCGGGCGTGTAACCAACAAAAATACCAATGTCAGCTTTTGCATCTAATTTACCCAGGTCGTCATTGTTATTGGTAGGATCACATAGGGCACCAAAGACATGAAAGAATGATAAATCCGGTTTCTTATCCTGCATAAGCTCATATGGAGTTTTGTTGTATCGGCGGCGGATTATTAAACATTTTTGGGTGTAACAGGCTGTGTTGATTGCTTCAGCCCATAAAAATAATGGAGCTTTAGAAAATATTAACATTGTACAAGCAGCTTCTACAAGAGTTCGGTTTTGCCTTTCGACAACGCCGTTCTGCTGAGGAGTGCGAGCAACAGATGTTTGATGCGAGATGCCAACATTTTCATAAAATTCATGAAATGTCTGATTGAGAAATTTGGTTTCATTATCTGTTCGAACATTACGGACGGTGGCATTCAAACAAACTTGAATATTTTTGATGCATTTAATTATTTCCTCATGTGCTTCATCTTTTGTCCTCAAAAACCTAACCCAAGTAAATCTGGAGTAATCATCGACAATCACTAAGATATACCTTTTCTCGTTAATACTCGCCATACGCATCGGGCCCCACAAATCCATATGAAAAAGATTAGCTTCTCTTGGTTAGTGTCTTCAGCTTTGGGTTGATGGGAGGATTTCTTGCTTTTTCCTAACTCACATGCAAAACATAAATGATCTTTCTGAAATTTAAGTCTTAGAATGCCTTGTGCAAGACCGTCTTTAGCTAGCTTGTTTAAAGTACCAAAGTTAAGATGAGATAACCGACGGTGCCATAACCTGCTCTTAGTCTTTGACGCTTTAGATAAAAGACAAATCGGTGATGATTTAAGCATGTCATCAAGAGAAATTGTGTACAAATTTGTGTCACAAGACCCTGAAAGTAGGTCAACACCTTCTAAATTGCGAATAAAGCAAGTGTCTTTCCGAAATGCAACTTCAAGATCCGCATCACAAAATTGGCCAACAAAAAACAAATTATGTCCAAGTCCCTCAACGTAGTAAACCCTTGATATAATAACGTTTCCTAGCTGATAGTCACCATACCCCATAATCCTTGCAATCTGGTTGTTCCTGAATCTAACAGTACCCAGAAATTTACAAAAAAAGTTCATGAGCTGAGAGCGATTCCCTATCATGTGTTTTGAACATCTAGAATCCAGATACCAGAGTACAATCTGGACAACCTGTCATGACAAGAGAAGAAGACAATGGAATATCTGTAGCATTGGATCTCCAAGTTTGATTGGGTTCCGAGTGGTTAGCATTCTTAGATTCTACAATCTTAGCTATTTAACTCGAACCTATGTTTTTAAGATTTTTGGGTTTCCTGCTATAGACTTTAATCTTTAGTTTTTGTATTTCATCTGAGTGGGAAGTGGTTTGCTTAGGATGCACTACATTAGTTGAGGTGAACCTAGTTAAAGGGCATGAATTACCAATAATAGTGAAAGTTCTGCCTGTTGGTTTCCACTTAAGTCCTACTTCAGTAAATACATGACCCGTAGGTTTCCAAATGTTTTGTTTTTTATGTTTCTTAGCAGATTTAGAATGGCTATTCTCTTTTTGCACAAAATCAAGAAGACATTTATCATGAATAGCATCGAACATAGATTTATTACAAGAAGCACATATAATTTCAGAATTTGCATTTGATAGAGAATGCTTAACATCAACATCACAAACAGGTTTAGCAACATGATTCAATTTATTAACTTTCCTAGGTTGGGCTTCTAATTTATTCTTCTTGTTTCTACTTGGTGTTTGCGATATCCTATCATTCCTTTTATTGCCTGAATGCTTTGATCCGCAA
>BQNB010161182.1:0-14711 GCA_026074375.1 Tanacetum coccineum
TGATTTTGAGTTCTAAAGTCGAGTTGATACCTTTAATGATAAAGATCGTGCTACAAGGTCGTCCTCAGCTTTCAAAAGGAATTTTTAATGTTTTCGAGCTTCAAAGAAATAAGATCCAAATCTAGCTTATCATTACATATGGGGAGATTATTGGAATTAGAGATCAATTTCATATTTGATGTAAAGATAGTTTATAGCTAGATTTATGATTGATATGCTCATTTAGTTATAGTCTAAGGACTAAAAATTGTATTTATTATATACTTAGCCACATCATTAATTAAATATATAATAAAGCTTAATGCCACCATTATGATGTAACACTCATATCACCTCACCTCATTTGTATTAATATCAAATGAGAAAAGATTAAAACACACACATTCGCTTTCTAAACACACATACTTAATTTAAACACACTTATCCATCAATTATTATCCGAATCTCTAATACAGATTATAAAAAGTTGACCAATAAAAGTTAAGTAGTTAAATCTTAAATTGGCTCAAAGTTAAATGGCTATTAGCAACCCAAAATTAAAATTAAAATGTTCGACTCCAACTCTATCGTAAATCGACTCATATCACCCTTTATGCAATTCCAACAAACTGTTTAACTTTGACATCCAAAAAGGGGTTGCGGCGCAGCTTGTTGCCCGTTTGCCCGCCATCTTATTGTAAACGTTGTTTTCTATAAATGTAATGAATCAACAAGAGGTTAAGAGTTTTAAAAAAAAAAAAAAAAAAAAAAAAACTTTGACTTGACGACTTCACTTGTCTGAAAGAATACCCTCATTTCCACTTTCTTGTTTTCTTTGTTTCCATCATATGCTTTAACAATGGATTCATCATCTATTTGCTAATTAAAGGTACAATTATACCGACTCATTTACTTGAGTTCTAGTTGATCTGTGTTTCTTATAAATATATTGCATTTTTGCATCGATTATATAATTGTATCATTTATACTTTTGAATAAAATCATTAATGCTAGAACTCTTTAAACATTACTACTTATGTATGTAGTTGATTGATGTGGAGGTTATTTTTTATGTTTGGGGAAGATTGTTTGTAGCAATTTGATATGGATATTTGGTGTTCGATAAAATGCTTGAATGACACATGACACACTTTAATGATGCTTTTTGCTGTGTCATTTTCACGTACAGTAGTTTCTTAAGATTTCTTCTTCTGTTTATAGTAGATTGATAATATTGGAGAACTAAAAATTGGATCTTTCGTGTTTTTTTTCTTAACATGCTCATAAATAAAGATAAATCAATTTCAAACATAAAAACCATTCAAGACCATCTGTGCTCCTTTAAACAAAATGGGCAAGCTTCACCCTACTACTACCTTACCTGATAATATTCAACTACTACTAATTTACCCAATTCATATTATGATAACAAATTAGGGTTTCGGAATTACACAAGTTTGCAGGTTTGTAATTTGTATTATATGATTCTAATTTCTTGTATAATCTTTTTATCAACTGAAATAACCTAAGCTTAGGGTTTCAATTTAGCGATTTGATTGCTTTAGATACTTAAGTGTGGAAATAGTAGTATTGCGGATTTGAATTATGAGAGTAGTAGTTTTGTATTGCGAATATCAAAGTGGATATCTTGTTACGTTACTTGCTATAAAATGAAGACCGTGGATGGGGTAGTAAGCATTAGTTAGACATAGACTTGCTGGTTTCCAACTAGTATGCCGAGTGTCTTTTGTGGTGTAAGAATGATATCTTATTGATGATTTTTAATGTTAAAGCAGTAATGTGATATTGGCAGATTTTGATATTCTTCAAGTACATGTATGCTCTTAGTTACTAAGCCAATAATTTTTTTACCTCACATGACTTCTGCTTCCCATTGATTAACATTATGCTCAGAACAAACATCTGTGTTTGGAGGGTTTGAGTCATTAGACAGATGGTAATTTGAACTGGACGAGTCATATTTAGCAAAAAACAAGGGAACCGGTTTTACTGCACCAACATCTTCAACCCAGAAGATGTTTTTGCATAATTGCATCAACATCATCTTTTGTGATAAACTCTGTTTTCTACATTCCCTGTAGTTATCCTGTTCGCTGATTTTCAAAATCCCGCTCTCTCAAATATCTCATCTGCTTGAATCAGTCTAACCTACTCGTTAAGTATAACCTACGTTTTATCTAAATAATCTGTTGATGGTTTCCCATTTGATTTCGTCCATTTGCAGTTTGCTTGGTTGCCACAATGTAATATGGATCTTTTTGAGTCGTGGTTGTAGGGTATCAATTGGTGGAAATTTTTAGGCATAGTCAACCCCGACGTGTTAGCTTCGTCACCTAGAATAGATAATATAGCTATGTAGTCTATTGTTATATTATATCTGTGCAGATGATCAATAAATTGGAGAAGTTACTCAACTAGAATGTTATTTGCCACTCAAAATTAGAATGCCTTTTTGCTGTATGTCTAAAAGGCACGTTACTGTTACTTTGGCTTAAGCTAGGTTTAGAAAGAGAATAAACACGACCTAATTACTTTTATGTAATTTCAACAAACTGTTAACTTTGACTTGACGGCTTCAATTGTCTGAAAGAACACCCTCACTTGTTTTCTTTGTTTCCATTATATGCTTTCACAATGGATTCATCGTTTATTTGCTAATTAAAGGTACAATTATACCGACTCATTTACTTCAATTCTAGCGATCTGTGTTTCTTAGAAATATATTGCATTTTTGCAACGATTATATAATTCTATCATTGATACTTATGAATAAAATCATTAGTGCTGATACTCTTTAAACATTACATATGTATGTAGCTGATTGATCTGGAGGTTATTTTTTATTGATCTGGAGGTTATTTTTTATATTTGGGGAACATTGTATGTGGCAATGATACGGATATTAGGTGTTCGATAAAATGCCTGAACTACACATGACACACTTTTATTGATGCTTTTTGCTGTGTCATTTTCACGTATAGTATTTTTTTAAGGATTGTACTTTTATTTTATAGTAGATTGATGATATTGGAGAACTAAAAATTGGATCTTTCGTCTTTTTTTTGAGCATTTTCAGAGATAAAAGTTAAATCCGATTCGAAACTTAAAAACCATTCAAAATCATCTGTGCTCCTTTAAATTGAACATGAAGTGACACTTTCCATTATATTTTACTAATGTGATTTTCACGTATAGTATTTTACTAATGTGACTCAGGTAATGTGCTTTGCGCTTAAACACATAATATAGCTGGTTGCCTATCGGAAAATGGTGGAGTTTGTCTCAGTTTGTCTCGTTGTCGCTATTACTACCACGCTTCTCGCAGTACGGGTTCTGTATGTTGTATATCAGACTAGAAAGCCGATCCGTGAGGCTTCTCAGAAGCATCAGAGTACCCTTGTCGTTTTGGGTTCAGGTGTGCTTTTAAACGTATATCCTTTCTTTTCCCTATATGATAAAAACATACAATTTGACTAGTTTTCAAGCTGAAACTTTATATCTTTTTGTTCCATACATTCTAGACATTGACGGTGTTGCGTTTTCAGAAAAGCTCTTTGTCAAATTTGATTTTGAAAGTCAACCATTTATCACGATAGTCAAGCTGTACCGTCTTTTTTGATGGTGGGAGTACCCCCCCACAACACACACCACCACCCCCCCACCCCCCCAACCCACCCCCCCCCCCACCACCCCACCCCACCCCCCCACAAACCCCCCAAACACCCAAACCCCCCCCCCCCCCACACCCCCCACCCCCCAACCCCCCCCCACCAATCCAACCAAAAAACAACCCCCCACCCCCCCCCCACACACAAAAACCCAAACACCCCCATCATCACACCTCTCCCCCCCCCCCAACTCTTCCCATCTTCTATCCAATCCCCTCTTCAGAAGGCACGTGTGTTTGAGGACACCTTGAATTATCAGGTAGAACTAAAATATGCCCTATGATTGTTGTTTATTTATTTCAATTTAATTTCAAACACGATCCTACAAGTCCCAAAATCTCTTGCAGTCTACGGTTTTAGTCTTTACTTTTTTTTCTTCTGCCTTATCACATGATTGATCTCGAGACCAACCCTTAGAGGAACTGAGGAAGTGAATTGCAAAGCTTCTTGCTTAGGCCTCACACCTTTTATCGAAACTCTGCTAATTCTTTTAACTGATGCAAACTGTGCATTTAACTTCTGTTTAGTTGCAATAGATCAATCACATTGACCTTTTCATAAATCGTGTAAAGATACTGAGATAGTAGATTAAGAGTTATCATATCCAAGCCTCATTGCTCTCAGTATGCTTAAAATTTGGTGTGATTGATGAAGTCGTTAGATTGTCTTTTGTATACGTCTGCCTTTTATACAAATAGTCAGTTGGCGAGAGTATGTCAGTTCTATCGAATCAAGTTGTTCTTGAGAAAGTTTTTGTCCCTTTTTGATTTTGTGTGTGTATTGTGTAACAAAGCAAAATATGCGATTGCAGAATCATTTTCTGTTATTGTCACTCTTTATATGACTAGTGTTAACCAATGGGGGTGACCCAGCGGTAAGGGCTTAGCCTCTTAGGACGAAATTGCCTAGAGGTCTTGGGTTTGAACCCTGGAGAGAAAAATTATCCCCCATTGGCCACGGAGGTTCACCTGCGCCGACTCCGGGCTATCCAAAAGGGCAGTCGCCCTGGGATTAGTCGGCTCCAATGTCGAGTCGGAAACCCAGGTACACCAAAATAAAATAAAATATGACTAATGTTTGCTTTCTAAGCCCTTTTGTGGTTCAGTTATATCCTTCAGTGATCTATGGCTGTGTATTGGTCCAATGATCCCAGAACTAGATGTCCAATTCCTTATACCAAGTCCCTTGCTTAGGGCCTGTTTCTTTTCTCCTTATTGGACTGGCTGCTAACAAATGTGGCTCTTGTTTTGGAGGCCTTCTAAAACCTCCCTCTCTCCATCCAAACATTAAACCAGACCATTTTTTCCTCTTCTTTTTAACTCTAACAAACAAGTTATGCAAATTACTCCACATTTTTAAGACGATGCTTCAATTGCTACTATCATTTTCAGCCCACTGTTGCAACCATGTCACCGGAGGTCGTCGTGCCTCCAGTTACCATCGATCTACTATGTCACTGGTTACGGTTGCGGGATGAAGCTTATGTTGGATGATTCATTCATTGTTTAATTTTGGTTGTTGATCCTTGCTTGCTGTTGTGTTATTGTTCAATTTGTATTCAAAATCAAGTTTATTTGGTATAGATCTGCTTCTCTTCATTCCTAAATTTATGGCAGATTTATTTGGTTTCCTTTTTGGTATAACTTTATCACCGGAACATTAAAATGATTCTATGGCTGTTCATTTGTGTTTGACCGAATTTGCATTTTGGTATCCTTAATTTTAAGAATGCAACAATTGTTCCTTCATTCGAAACTTGGTTGAATTTCTATCTGCTGGGTTTAGTCAAATGGTATATTAGTTATTTACCAAATTAAGATGTTCATCCAGATGATAAAAAGAAACAACACTTTAGTATTTTGTTCTTGCTCCGTACACCTTTTCTTCTAAAAAAAGACACTATTTCCATATGCCACTTAATCTAAAAAAAAGAGACAGCCCCTTAGTAACGTATGTAAATTATCCCTTTCAGACATGGGTCTCTTCATAAAAGGAGGTATGTAGCATCAATAACTGTTTTTCATCCGAAAATAAAAGCAACATATGTCTTCCATTTTTCATATAATTTAATCTGTGTACTTTCCAAACTCATTTGAAATATTGTAATAGGACAGTTTTATGAGACAAATGAATCGTGAACAGACTCATTTGAGATTTTGAGGAAAGAGTGAGTAAATAAGTCAAAACATTTTCTTGACAAAGAGCTGGCAAACACGGATTAAGGGTGCATTCTCTGTAATCAATAGTAAATTTTATGGGGAAATTACAAGAAAGTTACTTTAAGTGTTATGTTTAGTCGGTTGGGGTTTAAACTGACATAAATCTGACGTCAAGCACTATTATCAATCTGTAATTACATGAGATATGTTATGAGTTTTATGTTTGCTCGGTTGCGAAGGAAGCTTCTGGCTTTCCAAAGGCATTATGAGTTTTATGTTTGCTTGGTTGCGAAGGAAGCTTCTGGCTTACCAAAGGCATTATGAGTTTTATACTTTTTTATAATCTCAAATATGGATCTGTATGAGATATTTAGGAACACATTTTGTCTTTTTGGCCAATAAAAGCTAAAACTGGGGGAGAATTTAGTGTAAGCTATCAAAATAGAGCTAGCATAACCCATCATAGCTACCATGATCATGCAAAGTAGCTAGAATTCATGACCGTCACTTATTACCAATGTGATAATGTACATTAAGAACCCTAAAGCACATTTCCTTTACTAGATGTCGCAAATTCTCGTAGGTAACGGGGTTCATTGCTTGAGTTCTGACATTTATCTAGTTTCATTTCATGTTTTTTTCTGTCATCAAGCTTGTCTAATTTACTTTCAATGATATCTTTCTATTCTTTTGTTTCTGAACTCGAACTGTTATATTAAACGCGTACCTACTTGTCTAGACAAGTTTGCAGGTGCCTGATTCTGCTCATTTTATGCAAATTTACCGAAGCCGTGAAGTGGGTCAATCATATATCACCTCTGTTGGGACAACATTACTTGCTATAGGTCATGCTCTGTGGCTCATGGTGAAAATCAGACCTCAAGTGGTACTATCTTAACCATAATTAATGTTATTTCTTCAATTGTTCTCCGGGTTTTTGCACCCAAGAGTCATTCTACTTACCCTAAATGTTCAATTGGGTCATTGTACTATTTTTTTGTTCATTCAAGTCATTGTACTATTATTTATGTTTAAAATACTAACTACACTTCTGAATCCTACACAATTGAGTCATCTATACTCCTTATTTACTCCACTTCAACCTCCATTTCATCAAATAATTCACGTCATTTTTTTTTGGCAATCTATATTTACTTATCTTTATAAAAATAGCTATATATGTTACATTTAATTTGTATTTTTTGCATATTCTAACCAAACATTTAAACAAGCTTAAATTGGTTAATCTAATGCGATGTTTACATATGTTCGTGGAGGAGTAAAACCAAAAGTACTAATCTCAATATTGTCTTCATCAAGTCATACTATAAATTCAGGTGTACAATTGTATCACGATACTCGTATCTGGTGTTGTGCACAAAATTGGTATTAACTATTAAAAATTATAAAATTTTAAGTTATGATTGTTAAAACTTATAAACAAGGTTTGTTGATTGTAACTGATGTATGAAAAAAATACAAATTAGATGTAAATAATATAAGTAAGTTTTTATAAAAATAGTAAATAGAAGTAACAAATTTGCAAAAAGAAAAATTTAATATGAAAAATTGTGATGTGGAATTAATGATGTGGTGTCATACTTAATGAGGTGCACCTTTTTGATGACATGGTGGTTGAGGTGGAGTTGACATGGAGTATGAGTGACTCTTTTGTATGGGTTCTAAAAGTTTAGTTACTATATTAAATTTACATAATAGTACAATGACTTGAATACACACAAAAATAGTACAATGACCTGATTGAACGTTTTTAAAAAGTACATCGACCCTAGAGTGCAAAAACCCATTGTTCTCCTTGTAACGTTCTGATGACATTTATACTCTTTGTGCAGATTCTGTGCAATGGTCCTGGGACTTGTATTCCAATATGTGCGATCGCATTTGTTTTTAAGGTTTGGAACTTTGAATTCCTCAACTTTGAAATACCACTCTGTCATGAAATTGCCATACCATTTTGTATGGCATGTCCATTTAATCACGTCATTTGTTTTAGCTAAAGTTTTCATGGTACAAACTAAATGTGGTGTTGGTTCGTGTTAAGATGGGTTTGGGTCAATAATGGAAAATTATGATTTACCGATCTGGTTGGGTTGATCCACTTTTTAAAGCTTATCTTATTTAAAAATAGTAATTTGCAAAAAAGACTAAAGAAGTTTATTTATTTCAATGATAATCAAATTCTTATAAAATTTGTAAGATTAAGGAGGCTTTATGCACTAAAAATACACTCTGGCATTTTACCCATCTTCGCTTATTTGACTAGTTAGAGAGAACCATGACATGAATTGACCCACCATAAGTAAATGGGTCGAAATTGCCATCTCTAATGAAAACACATTTGTGCCCAATATTACACATGAAAATAATTTGATGATATTGATGTGGTCTTCAAGATTTGTTAATTATATTCTAGATAATTGACAAGCGGTCAAACAAGTTCCATAAGTTGTATGCCAAGTCAAAACCTTGTATTTTGCTTTTGTTGTATGTTGACGCTTATGATGACTTCGCAAATTGTAACTTCAGGTTTTGGGAATCAGATGGTCATATATTTTCTATGTTGAAAGTATTGCAAGAGTTAAAAGACTATCATTAAGTGGCTTGCTTCTCTACAAATTGCGCATGGCTGATCAGTTATTCGTGCAGTGGCCGCAACTACAAAAACAATATCCACGAGCGCATTATGTGGGCCGTCTTATGTAGTCAGCTGACTTTCCTTTCAACTTTGTTGATTTCATTGGACCAAAGGCCATCTACAGTTCTTATGGTTTTCAAAGTTTTACGGCTGCATAGATTCCATCCGTCTAATTAAGTCTTAAATCCAGCCTGTAGCTTTATATGAGTGTTTTTCGTTCCAACTACAAACTCACACAGTAAGGACTTCAGCTTACAATCAGTTGGTTAGTGAGACACCTTAGATACACGTCGGATAGGAGTGGGCCATATGCTTCTTTTATGAGTTACTTTTACAGGTAAAGGTGGTATAGGATATATTAGTGTATGTGTCCGGTTTTTGAGATCATCTGGTATAACATAACATTGTATGAATAGAGGTGTGCATCTATAGATATATTTCTTATTTTGTTTTTCCTGTACTGTTATGCTATTTGTGGTTTTTTTTGGCTTGTTCTGTTATAATGCTCTATTGATTCATCTAATTGTTTTTGCTCCACTTTCTTGTCCCGTATAACAAATCATCGTTGTAAATATATTTGATGTTACTGTTGTGATTGTGAAATTTATATCTTTGTCAGATATAAATATGTTTGTTAAAATATGTATTAAGAATAAGAGAAACACTGCTGGTGTATGTGTTTCATGTTCAAGCTTGAACATTGCAGGCTATGCATTTAGGACATCGCAATTTAACTTTGTCATGTTTACTGTAAATTTGGTTAATAGGGGTGGCTAAAGGTGACATGAAACACATTCATAGCCTGCAATGTTCAAGTTTGAACATGAAACTCATGGACTGTCACCTCCTTACATTTGCAGAAAACGTGGTTAACTTGCATGGCTGCATACGTGGTATGCAACACCATTTTCAGTTCAGTCCTTATATCGCTGGCAATACTACTTAAATGTTTCAGGATGGTAATTATACCTGTTCTGACCCGTTTTGTTTTTTTTCCTCATATTTTGGTCATTAGTGACTTCTTAGCTGGTCAAAATGATGATGTATTTTTATTTATTACTAGTATATACTGATTTTCATGTGTTTGACATGGTCTTTAATGAAATTACCAAAATATTACACCAGAATATAGAGGGTACGAATACCAAAATGGAACATATTTGTATTAGTTTTTTTTTGTTGATGGGGCCATTTTTTCTGCCACATTCGCGGGTCATCATTGTTTGACCGATTAGTTATGCAAGTTAGGATCTAAATGTCCTTATTAGCACACCAAATATTCCAAAATGGGACAAAAGCATTATTACCAAATCGGAACATAGAGATTGGTAGGTTTTCATTGCGCTATACGGAGTTTCAAACTATTTACAGAATTGATCTCATGATATGTCTTGCTTGTTTCAGTATTATGATATTAGAAAGGAGTGTGTCACCAGTATTTGCTATGATTTCTCAGACATGGAGACACTCCTAAACAAGAAATCTGTTAGACAAGCTCTTGGTGTTGGAGATATAGAGTTTGTATCATGTAGCACAACTGTGTACACAGGCATGCTTGTGGACTGGATGAGGAACCTTGAAGCTGGTTTCCCAAACTCCTTGAAGATGGGATTAAGATGCTTGTGTACGTTGGAGAATATGATGTCATCTGCAAGTGGCTTGTCTGAAGCTCCCTTCGAAGTAGTTGGATCTGAAGCAGGCTTACGTAAGAGCTATGGTCCACTCAGTTTCCTCAAGGTATGGTGTACTCAATCAATAATTACTCATACTCTTAGAGGTCGAAAATAGGTGGGTGGGTAATTGAAACACATCTTGTCAAATATCTTCTGTGAAGTGCTAGTCTGCCAAATAGGATAAAATGTTGACTCGATTTTGGTTTAGTTGTTTCGTTTTACCTGTTAGGCCATTTATAGGTACATATGCTGCCTCTAATTATCACTAGTTTCTTCAATTTTGTCACACATAGTCAAGGAAAAAACAAAAGCAAATTATGCTCCTAGTATTTGAGACAGAATATTATGAGTTTGCCTTAAATTATTTAAGACATTTGACATTGCATGCTGACGAAAATTGCAATATTTTTTCTCTGGAAGATCTTATATGTCGGAGTTGCCAATTTATCTTTTATTATTACTACAAATAATTGACGGCGTTAGTTTGGGGGAATGGGATCCGGTGAGATATTTAACTAAAAATGAGAAGAATAAGAATTTATAGCTACACATTTCAAATAGGAGGGATAATTTCAAACCAGAGATTTAGGCCTAGATACTTTTGATGAATAACCATACATTATAAACTATGTGTCAATCGAATATAAGTTTCGTGTAAAAAGGGAAAATTAAAAATCTGGAAAAGCGTCTAATGTTATATTGTTTTAACAGTTTTCTTTGAGATTTCCGGACCAAGTATTATTCAAGTATAGAGGTAAGAACATGTGTACACAATTCAAAAAGTATGTACACCTTCAATCTCAAGTCACAAAAGATCACATTTAGCTTTCTGAATCTTGAAGTAATGCTTCCATATTCAAATTGTCTCCTCGCTGGTAGATTCACTGATATTTGGAACTCTTTTTGTTTGGCTTTCTAGTTTCTAATATTAAATCGAGTAACATGACATTGATGGTTGTGTTGCAATGTCAAAACAAGTTCATGATGCTGGTCATATGGACATATGGTTCTTATGGATCAACCCAAGGCTGATCTGAAAATGCTAAAGAGGTGGATGGATGGCACACTTTCTGAAACTCCAAGAGGGCCTAAATCTCTGGTTTCTTCCATATAACGTGTAGCGGCAATGTGTGTGGTTCCTTTGTTTGTAAATAAGGTGGGATGACTTTCCTCGGAACTTTATATGCTTTAGCTAAACCTATTTGCACCATAAGAGTAGAACACACGAACCATCTTTTAGCTGGTCTCATATTGTGTGAATTGCAAATGTTATACTCCTAGTCAATCATAGATCCATGTGCCTACAGTTTATTTTTTGCTATCCTCCGATATTCCATGTTATTGGAAAGTTCACCTTAGCGTGCTTGGATTTTGTTTCAGTTGATCGTACTATGATTATAAAAGAATTGAGTATTCCGTATATACAAAAACTAGCTCCAAGGTCCGCCCGAAGGACGGGCTAGCTCCAAGAATTCTTTTAAGATAATAGATGATGTAAAAAACTTGATACGATCGCGGTAAGAATATAAATAAACAATAAACTGATGTTTTTTAAAAACTGTAAGAAATCAACATATAGTTGATTGCGAAAAGACTTATAATCAACGAAGGACTTCTTTGAGAACAACGTTCAGTGGAATTGTTGTAGTTTTAAGAATTGCTCGATGGGCAATAATCAGCGCCACATAGCATCTGATATAGGAACCTCCGAAAGTTGAAGAATATTATGATAAAAAGTTATAAAATGCGAGAAAATGTGATAAGGAAAGTCGTGTACTCAGTTTTACAAGCTGAAGATCCTCTGATAATTCTGGACATGATTCCATGTGTTTTACCAAGTCCATGTCGAGGTACTCAAAAATCAAATACAATCGTTCATCAGTATGCACGGCGTTAAGTAGCCTGCCACCAAAGAAACTCATTCAATATACATGGTGTATGAAACTATTAAGAGCACTAGGTACCATGATGCCGTTAAGTTGGTGTTATGAGAAAAGTGCTGCCACATGCATATTTCGAGTAACACATACATATATTTATGTTAGTTTAAGACATAGGGGTAGATTGAGCGCTAAGACGTTGGATGTTGCAGCTCACATGATCGTTCTTTCAAAAACTGAGTGTTCGCATATAAAAGTGTTCCAACTTTTGTGTTTAGTGTGTTTTCCTAAGAAAATTTAGAACTGTAACTCTTATTTAAATAATTTCTAAACGTGGTGTATATATACTATTAAATCGGTATACTTAGTTAACACACGGTACTTACATTGGTAGCGATGTTGATTGATGAGAGATAAACTGATGTGATGCTGAGTTGACAATGATGATAAATGTCACCACTGCACCGGTATACAATAGCTAAGTAGTAAACCTCGTAGCTATGAGACAACTTTAAGTAACAGACTCGTTACAATGTATTTATGAGTAATAACCCTTTTTAGTTAATGTCCCTGGGTGGCTATACGAATAATTGCAATAGTTTTAGAGTCGTAATTTCATAAAATTAGTTTTTCTATCTCAATCTTCTTAACTTTTCATAATCTCTAAAATCCTGATCCCTCAAATTTTTTTTCTAGAATCATTATATTTCCTAACTACTTGTTTGTTTCTATTAATATAAATAACTAATTTCATATATTAAGATTGAGTTTTTCTTTTTCTTTCGGAACCAAATATCGATTTCCACAAGAAACTTCACAATTGAATCCAAGACTATCCTTTGTAAAGATCTCAACAAGTAATCAAAAACTGCGCAACTAATTGATAGCCGTTCTAGCTCAGTTGGTAGAGCGCGTGGCTTTTAACCACGTGGTCGTGGGTTCGAGTCCCACGGATGGCGATGTTTCTCCTTTTTTAAATACTTCGTATTTTTCTATTTGATGTAAAAAAAAGCCTTAAAAATAATAAGAAACGTTGTTTACGTATTTCATTTTTTGTCCACTTTTTCAAAAACTTTCAAATTTAGCCTGAAAGTGATACTTTCGTTATAGATATGGCACAATTTGTTATACGGGTTTTTTTTAATATAATTTAATGGGAACATGGCGTTTTTTTATTGTATTCTGTGTAGGTTTATGTTTAATAGTGCGGGTTAATTTTTGCGTTAAAAATTTATTTTTATTCTTTTCTATTTTTTATTTGTGCGGGTTTATTTTTTCGGTCTCATGTTTAATAGTTTGTTTTTTTATATATGAGCTTATGTGTTGAGCCTCATGTCGCGGGTATTTTTTTATCTTAATAAGTCAATATTTTTGTAATTTTTTTTTTATTTTGTGCGGTTTTATTTTTTCAGCCTCATGTTTAATAGTTTGTTTTTTTTTCTTATATGGGCTTATGTGTAGGGCTTATGTTTAAAGGTTTTTTTTTTTTGGTTATACGGGTTTTTTTAATATAATTTTATGGGAACATAGGCTTTAAAATGAGAATCGCGCGTTACTGCAAGACGTTTTTTTATTGTATTTTGTGCGGGTTTATTTTTTCGGTCTCATGTTTAATAGTTTGTTTTTTTTATATGGGCTTATGTGTTGGACTTTATGTCGCGAGTATTTTTTTATCTGAATAAGTCAATATTTTTGTAGTTTTTTTTTCTATTTTATGCCGAGCGGTTTTTTTTACGTTGCCTATAAAAAAAAAATTAATTTTTTTTTTGCCAAATGGGCCGGCCCAAAATGGGAGCCCATTGGGCCGAGCGTTTTAATATATAACAAGCAAAGATTACCCGCGCGTTGCTGCGGGCGTTATTTTTTCGCGCGTTATTGCAGGGCATTTTTTTTTCGGGTTAATTTCTTCGGTCTCATGTTTAATAGTTTGTTTTTTTCTCATATTAAATGACAATTTTTTTTTTCAATAAAGGGGATATATATATATATTTTTTTACCCAGGCCGATAGAAAGTCGTAAACGTAATTTTTTTCTTCTTCTTATTTTTGACGAAAGAAGGGGAGAGTATAAAGTATTTTTTTTGGGCCGATGAACAGTAACCACCGGGCTAGCCGATGTGGGCTACACTGTTCATCGATGAACAGTAGCCCGTTACTGTTTTGGCATTATATGTAATCATAAACAAAAGAACCCGCGCGTTGCGGCGGAGCTAATTTTTTCCCGAATAATTTTTTTTACGTTTCGGGGGTTTTTTTTGGCCGATGCGTTATGGCGGGGCTAATTTTTAATATTTTCTTTTTTTGTATGATTCGGGGAAAAAAAATTTGCGTTGGGACGGGCTAATTTTTTCCCGAATATTTTCTTTTTTTGGGACGGTTTTGTAAATTTTTTTACGGGAATTTTTGTGTAAGAAAATCGTAAATAGTTAAAAGGTGAGGGTCCGTTTTCTATTTATTTTTTTTACTTTGGGCCAGATTTTAGGCTATTTTTGGGTTTTTTTTTGGGCTAATTTGGTTAATTTTTTCCCGAATATTTTCTTTTTTTTGGACGGTTTGATATCTTTTTATTTGGGCCGATGAATATAAAAAAGTTGCGAACAATAAAAACTTAACGTGTTTTTTTTGTTAATTTTTTTACGGGATTTTTTGTGTAAGAAAATCGTAAATAGTTAAAAG
>BQNB010161183.1:0-11340 GCA_026074375.1 Tanacetum coccineum
CAAACATCATTTTATTAGAGATTGCAATGAAAAGAAATTGATTCAAATGGTCAAAATCCATACTGACAAGAATGTTGCAAATTTGCTTATAAAAGCTTTTCATATAAGTGGATTTCAGTATTTGATTTCTAGTATTGGAATGCTAAATGCTCAAAGTCTTTTATCTCTTTACGTTTTTGTAGAGTTTTGTATGAATTAGTACTGTTATTCACGTCATTAAAAGTTTCTGCTGTTAAGTATAATTAATACTGCTGGTTATACTTAATACTGCTGAGTTACTACTGTTAGTTATACTTAAAACTGCTAGGTATAATTAATACTGTGATAATTATGAAAATGGCTATGGCTTGTGTTTTCTTGGTTTTTGGACTAACATTTTGCAGGAAAAGCAAAGAAAAGTGTTAGATTGATGATGGGAATGTTGTTTGGAATGGAATTGGAGTTAATGCTAGTGACTCAAAGTTAATGCTGCTAGGCATAACTTACTACTGTTGAGTTACTACTGCTGGGTTGTTGAGGATATTTTTCATTAATACTTCGATTAAGGGTTTCAATCAATCATTTAATCGATTTCATTCTCCCATATACTCTCTAATTACAAACCCTTACTCAATTTTATCATCCATTATCAAAACCCAACATAAATGACGACTCTAAAGTTTGTTGATACTCATAATATGGTCGCATTTTTGTCTAAACCCACAGAGAGTGATGGGTTTGAACAAATTATGGATTTTTTGAATGCACACTCTATAAGGTATACATTAACGATTAATCCTACTATATATATTTCTTGTATTGAACAATTCTGATCTATTGTTAAGGCTAAAACTATCAATGGGGAAGAACAGTTACATGCCCTAGTAGATGGCAAGAAGATAATCATCACTGAATCATCTGTTAGAAGAGATCTTCAACTAGTAGACGAGGAAGGTATTGATTGTTTACCAAATTCTACCATTTTTGAACAACTTGCATTGATGGGGTATAAGAAAATTTCATAAAAACTCGCTTTTTATAAACCATTCTTCTCCTCATAATGGAAATTTCTAATTCATACCATTTTACAGTGTCTAAGTCCAAAGACTACTGCATGAAATGAGTTTAGTAGTACTATGGCATCTGCCGTTATCTGTTTGGCAACAAATCAAAAATTCAACTTTTCAAAATTGATTTTTGTTAGTATGATTAGAAACTTGGATAATGCTTCTGGTAAATTTTTAATGTATCTTAGGTTTGTACAAATCTTTTTGGACCAACAACTTGAGGGGATGTCAAATCATAAGAGAATTTATATTGCACCCTCTCACACTAAAAAGATTTTTGGAAATATGAAAAGAATATTCAAAGGTTTTTCTGGTAGAGTAACACCTTTATTTCCAACAATGGTGGTACAAAACCAATCAATGGGTGAAGGTTCAGTAATTCCAACTGATCCCCATCACACACCTACTTTTATTCAACCATCTCCTCAACCTTAAAAGACATAAAAACCTAGGAAGCCTAAAAGAAAGGACACTCAGATACCTCAGTCTAGTGATCCTAGTGACAATGTTGCAAATGAGGCTATCCATAAGGAGTTGGGTGACAGTTTGGTGAGGGCTGCCACTACTGCTTCTAACTTAGAAGCAGAACAGGACAACGGTAACATAAATAAGACCCGATCCAAGGCAACACCTAATGAATCTAGTTCCCTAGGAACTACTTCAGGTGGTGGTCCCAGGTGCCAAGAAACCATAGGGGATACTATTGCTCAAACTAGGTTTGAGAATGTATCTAAACATTCCAATGATTCACTGCTCACAAGAGGTAACATACTTTAAAGTGATGAGGATAGACTTAAACTTGATGAATTGATGGCACTGTGTACCACTTTACAAAACAGAGTTTTTGATTTGGAGAAGACAAAGACCACTCAACATAATGAGATTACTAGTTTGAAAAGGAGGGTCAAGAAGCTGGAAAAGAAAAATAGGTCAAGAACTCATAGGCTGAAGAGATTATACAAAGTTAGTTTGATAGCTTGGGTAGAATCCTCTGATGATGAAGAAAGTTTAGGTGAGGATGCATCCAAACAGGGGAGGATTGATGCCATTGATGCAAATGAAGAAATTCCCCTAGTTAGTGCTACTGGTGATAAAGTTAGTACTGCTAGTGCTGCTACAACAACTACTGCTACAATTACAACAATTGATGATATTACTTTGGCTCAAGCACTTAAAGAAATGAAAAGTACAAAGACCAATAAGAAAGGGATTGTTATACAAGAGCTGGGTCAATCTACAACAACAATATCTTCACAACTATCTTCACAAAAATCATAGGACAAAGGTAAAGGTTTATTGATAGAACATGTGAAGCCTATGAAAAAGAAAGATCAAATCAGTTTTGATGAAGAAACTGCTTTAAAATTACAAGCTGAATTTGATGAAGAAGAAAGACTTACAAGAGAGAAAGCTAAAAAAGAAAAAGAAGCCAATATTGCCTTGATTGAAACATAGGATGATATACATGCAAAGATTGATGCTGATCATTAATTGGCTAAAAGATTGCAAGCACAAGAAAAAGAAAAGTTGTCTATTGAAGAAAAGGCTACATTATTTCAACAACTCTTAGAGAAAAGAAAAAAAGTATTTTGCAGCCAAAAGAGCAGAATAGAAAAGAAACAAACCACCAACAAAAGCTCAACTGAGAAAGATAATGTGTACTTACCTAAAGAGCATGGAAGGATACAAGCTCAATGATTTAAAGTTGAAATAGTTTAATTCTATTCAAGAGATATATGACAGAGCATTCAAGAGGGTAAATACATTTGAATACTTTAGAACAGAGTTGGTGGAGATCAAAGAAAAGAGAAAAGAAACTAAGCTAGCACAAGAGATTACAAAGAAGCAAAAGGTGGAAGATGACAAAGAAACAACACAGATTAAAAAGTTAATGGAAATCATTCCAGATGAAGAAGAAGTTGCAATTGATGCTATTCCTTTGGTTGTTAAGTCTCCAAGTATTGTTGACTGGAAGATTCATAAAGAAGGAAGAAACAGATATTATCAAATAATAAGAGCTGATGGAAAGTCTTAAATGTACATGATCTTTAGTCACATGCTTAAAAGTTTTAACATGGAAGATTTGGAAACTTTGTACAAGTTGGTAAAAGCTAAATATGAGTCAATAAGACCAGTGGAAGACATGAATTTGTTATTATGGGGGGATTTGAAAACAATGTTTGAACAACATACAAAAGATAAAGTATGGAGGAATCAACAAGTCTATAAAGTGTTGAGTTGGAAGCTGTATGACTCCTGTAGAGTACATTCCTTAAGGATGCAACATATACAGATTTATATGTTGGTAGAGAAGAAGCACCCCTTACACCATCTACACTTTTAATGATGTTAGAAAAGAAGCTTTTGATTGATTATAAAAGTGAAATGGTTTATCAGCTTCTTAAATTTATCATAAAACAGCTTAAGAAGTAAAGAAGAGTTTAGAAGCATCCTCCTGGCATTGATGAAGCTTAAATTGAAGAAACTTGATGATTTTGAACAAGAATATCAAGTTTAGGGGAGGATTGTTGGGATTAAAAGTCTTCTTGATGCTGTTTGAATTACTGCTGCTCATGTTTGTGTTAATGCTGCTCAGCTGAAGTTAGTGCTGCTCATGAACTTGAAAGAAAATATGCTAAGTGTTTACTACTGGTAGTACACAGTTACTACTGCTAGTAAATATTAGTACTGCTAGTGAAAATATTCAAAGTAGTTACTACTGCCAGTACAAAGTTACTACTGCTCAAGGTTAAGACTGCTCAGAGATAAGTTAATGCTGCTAAGGTTAATAAGTTAGTACTTTTTGGTGTTAGTACTGCTTATATGATATGTATTAAGTTATTTGTTTATAGAAAAAATTACGAATACTTAGGAAAGTATTGTAAGCCGACTATGGCTCCTTGGTGTATAAAAGGAGATCCTAGGGCATAGAGTTTGATATAGTTTTTCATATATCTTTTTATATTCTTAGCTTCAAGGTCTTTGTAACCCTAATACTTTGAGAGTATTTGTATTATTATCATTAATAATATTGGAGCTTATTTGTTTTGAATTACTGTTTCATTAATAATTCTTCTTAATATTAAAGATTAGATTTCGCATAATCTTTAATACATTCAAACAAAGTTTCTACTATAGTTGTGTTAGATTTATCTAATATAACTAAACCTTAAGCAAGCTTAAGGAATTTGATCTATTGAAGTGGGATCAACAGAATCTCTATTCGATGGTCTTTTAACACTAAAAGTAGCTCTCAGTCTTGTAGAAGATAAAACACTCTTAGCTTTGTTTGTATTTGTGTTTTGTTTCTTTTCCACTTTGTACATTCTCGGTGAAATGACATTTTTATTCGTTTTAACAACTTGTTGTTTGTTAGGAGCAACAGTTTTCTTTTGAAACACTTATTTATTTAATGGTGTGACATAAAGAGGTTTAGTAGAAACATTAGCTTTGTCAATTTTAGTATTCACAGACTTACTTTTCAATATTTTTTAGTTTAGCTTTTAACTCAGATATTGTTATAAAAAGATCTTGATTTTGTGCACGTACATTCGCATATGCATAAGTCTTGATTAACTTGCATAATCCATTCATCGATTTCCCTTTGAGTTTGAGTTCGTGTCTTTTTAATTTAATTGAAAAGTTTTTGATATTCTAATTTGACATTTTCTCGTTCCCTTATCAAAGATTGGACTTGAAATTCCCTTATCAAAGGTAAAGGTTTATTGATAGAACATGTGAAGCCTATGAAAAAGAACGATCAAATCAGTTTTGATGAAGAAACTGCTTTAAAATTACCAGCTAAATTTGATGAAGAAGAAAGATTTGCAAGAAAGAAAGCTGAAAAAGAAAAAGAAGCCAATATTGCCTTGATTGAAACATAGGATGATATACTGCTAAAGATCAATGCTGATCATCAATTGGCTAAAAGATTGCAAGCACAAGAAAAAGAAGAGTTGTCTATTGAAGAAAAGGCTACATTATTTCAACAACTCTTAGAGAAAAAAAAGCATTTTGCAGCTAAAAGAGCAGAAGAGAAAAGAAACAAACCACCAACAAAAGCTTAACAGAGAAAGATAATGTGTACTTACCTAATGAGCATGGAAGGATACAAGCTCAATGATTTAAAGTTGAAATAGTTTGATTATATTCAAGAGAAATTTGACAGAGCATTCAAGAGGGTAAATACATTTGAAGACTTTAGAATAGAGTTGGTGGAGGGCAAAGAAAAGAGAGAAGAAACTAAGCTAGCACAAGAGAGTACAAAGAAGCAAAAGGTGGAAGATGATGAAGAAACAACACAGATTAAAAAGTTAATGGAAATCATTCCAGATGAAGAAGAAGTAGCAATTAATGCTATTCCTTTGGTTGTTAAGTCTCTAAATATTGTTGACTAGAAGATTCATAAAGAAGGAAGAAAAAGATATTATCAAATAATAAGAGCCGATGGAAAGTCTTAAATGTACATGATCTTTAGTCACATGCTTAAAAGTTTTAACATGGAAGATTTGGAAACTTTGTACAAGTTGGTAAAAGCTAAATATGAGTCAACAAGACCAGTGGAAGACTTGAATTTGTTATTATGGGGGGATTTGAAAACAATGTTTGAACTGCATACAGAAGATAAAGTATGGAGGAAAGAGCAGTATGGAGGAATCAACAAGACTACGAAAGTGGTTGAGTGGAAGCTATAAGACTCCTGTGTAGTACAATTCCTTTCTGAGAGGCAACATGTGCAATTTATAGTTGGAAGAGAAGAAGTAATCCTCTTACACCATCTACACATTTACAAGATGTTGAAAAGAAGCTTATGAAATGTCCTATGAAAGTTAATATGGCAATCAGCTTCTTAAATTCATTGTGAAAATAGCTTAAGAATACGAAGCGTTTGAAGCAACCTCCTGGTGTTGATAAGCTTTAAATAAAAGAACTTATGATTTTGAAGAAGAAGATCAATTCTAGGGATGAATGATGGTGATTAAAAGTCTTCTTGATGCTGTTAGAAATTACGGTTGCTCAAGTTGATTTAATACTCTCATATGAAGTATTACAGCTAGTGGATGAAGTTAGTACGGCTCATGACTTCAAAGGAAAATATGCTAAGTGTTTACTACTACTAGTACACAGTTAGTACTGCTAGTACAAAGTTAAGACGATCATATGAAGTTAATACTGCAGACGAGTAATACTACCTGCTAGTGATAAGTTTACTACTGCCAAGACAAATTACCTACTGCTCAAGGTTGAAACTACTCAGAGATCAGTTTAATGCTGATAAGGTTAATAAGGAAAAGGAACTGATATTTGATAGACAGCATAAAGTGAAATTATGAATTGGGTATGTATAGAAAAGATTTTATACACCTTAAGGATAGTATTTGTAAAGCCAAGAAGGACACCTTGTGAATAAAATGGATGTCCTAAGTCATTAGATTATGAATATAGAATTTCATAGAGTTTAACGTTTCAAATTAATCTAAGTCTTAAAATTCATAGCTTTCAAGGTCTTTGTAACCCTAATACTAACCCTAATACTTTAAGAGTATTCGTATTATTATCATTAATAATATTGGACCTTATTTGTTTTGAATTATTGTTCCATTGACAATTCTTCTTAATATTAAAGATTAGATTCCGCATAATCTTTAATACGTTCAAACAAAGCTTTTACTATAGTTGTGTTAGATTTATCTAATATAACTAATCCTTAAACAAGCTTAAGGAATTCGATCTATTGAAGTGAGACCAACACGAAGTAAATGGGAACCTGTTCTTCTTCCCTTTTTGCGAACAAAGCTGCACTTATGCTCTATGTCAAGGCTGTGAGGTACATTATTAGAATCTCTCCTTGTACTGGTGCCGTGAGCGTTGGCAGTATTTCTACAAATTTCTTCATTTCTTGAAGTGCCGCTTCTGCTTCATGTGTCCATTGTATGTTCTTCTTATCTGTGCAGCTTTTGAGTACTTTGAAGAAGGGAAGGGATCTTTCGGCGCCATTTGATAGGAAACGGCCGAGGGCTACTATTTTTCTGTTAAGACTATGTACGTCTTTGAGCGTCTTTAGCTGCTCGACATCAGTGATGGCTTTTACCTTCAATGGGTTAGCTCGTATCCCCTGATTGGTAATGAGGTGTCCTAAGAATGGGCCTTCTTCGACGCCGAATGAACACTTCTTTGTGTTGAGCTTCATGTTCATTGATCGAAACTTCTTGAAGGTCTCCTTAATATCTGCCAACATTTCTTCTTCGGACGTGCTCTTGATCACCATGTCATCAACATATGCCTCCAGGTTTCTCCCTATTTGATCGTAGAAGACCTTGTCTACTAATCTTTGGTATGTTGCTCCAGCATTCTTTAAACCAAAAGCCATCTTTCGGTAATAGAAGACCCCTTCTCCCGCGAAGAAGGCCGTCTTATTTTTATCTCCTTTTGCCATTTGAATCTGGTGATAACCTTTGTAGGCATCTAAGAAGCATTTAGTCGGAACCCTGAGAGAGATTCTACTTTCCAGTCAATTTCAGGTAGAGGGTAGCAGTCTTTGGGGCAGACTTTGTTTATATCTTTGAAGTCAACATACATCCTCCACCCTCCGTCACTTTTCTTTACCATGAATGGGTTGGCTACCCATGTCTGATGCTTGGCCTTTCGTAGGATTCCTGCCTTCGTTAGTTCATCCACCTCTTTACAAGCGGTTGTACTGCGATCGGGGCCCAAACCCCTTCTTTTTTTGCTTGATTGGCTTGACGTGGCTGTATTCATTTAACTTGTGTTCTGTATTGAAGGGCTTTCCCTTAACCGTAATGGTTCTAGGAATCCCTGTCATATCAACATGGGTCTATGCGAAGACATCCGCATTGGCCCTCACGAGGTCTCGTAGCTATCCTTTAAAGTGTTCCGGTAGCTGCTTTCCGATAGTGACTGTTTGTTCCGAATACTTGTTGTTAACGACCACTTTTTCTTCTTCCGTAGTGCAGTTGAAAACCCCCTTTTCACTTGCTGGGGGTGTCTCTCTGACCTTCTTCACTCTTTCTTTTACCTTACCGGATTCGTATGTCGAGAATACAGTGCCAATCCTTTCGGTGGTGTGGAATTTGATGGCCCCGTGAATGGTGGAAGCCACGATTCCCATTTTCAGCATTGTTTTCCTCCCCAATAGCATATTATATGGAAAATCAGACTTACGATCACGAAGTTGAGAGTTTCCTTTCTTGTGAGAGGGGCATCGCCTATCGTGATTTCCAGAGGAATTTTACCAGTAGTCCAGGATTTTTCTCTTGAAAATCCGATTAAAGGGACCTTCAAGTCTACCTTGGATGCTCTGACGGACGGTTTTAATTTCATGAAGAAATTTTCATAAATTACTTCGCATGAGATTCCGCTATCCATGTGCACTCAGTTTACTTCTCTTCTAAAGATCTTAGCTTTTATTACTACCGGTGCTGAAGAATTGCTACCTCCTGAAGGGAACGTAATCTCCTTGCCTTTAGAGGTGAGGCCTTCGAATTTATTCTTCGTATACGACTCATCCTGCCTTATCATGAGTATAGGTGCTTCGGCTGGCGCAGTGCTTTTGTCTTTTTTCCCTTTTGTTCGCTGGTTTTCGGAGGCCTTTACTCTTTCTTTCTTGATTCCTTTCACGAGATGGGAAATTTGTCCTGATTTCATAGCTTCTTCAATATGGTTTCTTAATTAATGACAGTCGTTGGTGTCATGCCCATGGTCTTCATGGAAATGGCAATATTTGGACATGTCTCGTGACCGTCTACTTCCAAACATACGAGAGGCTGTTCAAAACTTTTAGCTGCCTTTTCTGTGGCGAGGATCTCTCTTGGGCTTTTGGACAGGTTAGAGGGCAGTCCGTGGTTAGGTCCTCGATATGGGGTGAACCTATCCATGCCTTTCTGTCCTTGGTTATTGTCCCAAGAGGATCTTCTTGCTCTTTCAAAGTTTTCCCTTCGATCATTAGGAGTTTCATTGGTTGCCACTTCTCTTGCTTCGATCCAGGTATAGGTTTTTTCCATCAAACCCATGTAGGTAGATGGGAGGTCTGTGGAGAGATGCTCGACTAAGCTTCTTGTCCTTAAACCATGAACAAAACCAGAGATGCGCTGCTCTTCGTGTAGACCCAAAACCTGTAGAGTATCGTCAGTGTATCTGGTAATGAAGGCCCTAGTACTTTCGCCTTCTCTTTGCTTGATATTGTGAACCACCAAGTGTGTCTTTGTAAACTTCTTTTGTTGACTGAAATGTGACCAGAACTTAGCCTTTAGATCCTTATAGTTGAGAATGCTACCTGTTTTCTAACTATTCCATCATATGCGGGCGAAATCTTTGAGGGTGTATGTGAACATGTGGCAAGCTACGGGCATTAACCATTTTTGCATGCGGATGACCCCTTCTAAAAGGTGCAAGAAATTATCTGGATCCCCTCTTCCATCGTAAGAACCAATATGGGAGGGCATTTTCAGTCCATCCGAAAGAGGATAATCCTCGATCCAGCGAACAAAAGGGGTAACGGAACCTGTGGAATCTGCAAAGGAGCCTGCAGGGTTTGGGTACACAGGCATATTCGGTGGTGCATACATGGGCTGCGTATAAAAGGGGTAGTTACTCGAAGGAGTAACTATGGGATACATAGACCCATTGCATGAAGGTATGCAATTGTTGGTGAAAGTTTGTGGTATATACCCCCTTGTGGATGATAGGTGGAGATGCCCCCCGCAGGGGGATTACAAATCTGGGTCTGGAAAGGAAAATTCAGAGTTTGTCCATTGACAAGGCCCGCAGATGGTTGAGAGTAGGGGTTAACATGAATAGGCACAAGTCCAGTAGGAGTATGCAAACTACTAGGTATGAAAGGCTAGGCATGATGTGAGAAAAGCGTACCGTTAGGAGGGAGATTCCTTCCCCTCCCCCATGTTAGTCGAAGGTTGGTGGCCTCCATTTACGGAGGTCAAAGAGGATCGCAGGGGTTGACAGCTTTTGTTCCTTTCTAAGTGAGCCGCCAAGAGTGGGGGAAGATTCGCTCCCCTATTTTCATCTTTTCTTTCTTTAATCTCTGAAGGCCTAATACCTTCGGTATTTCTTCCTCTCCTGCTTCCTTCCCTATTTGGTGCTTCCTCAAATTAGACAACTCTTTCTCGCTCCCTACGGACCACAAGAGACCTTGGCCGAAGAGTTAGAGTAGCTTCCCTGTGGGGCTCAGGTCTTGGTTTCATCTCTCGCTCTTCATCGTAGTCCTCACTGAAGTATTCAAGTTCAGTTCGAAGATCTTCATTACGTATCTGCCTTCGTCGTTCTCTTAGAAGAGATTCAAGGACTTCATAATTTGCCTCTACAAAGGCAGGGCTAATCATAGGGTTAGGATTAGCCGAAGTGTAATCACGGTATGCAAATGGCATATTTTCAAGAGTAGTAGCGGCAAACACGGTAGTAATCACAGGTGGTCTTTCACTAGTGGTGTTATTTGGTATCTAAGGTGGTGTCGAGAAACCCAGTGGTGGCGTCATTTCACTTCTGTTTGTCATGCCGGAAAAGTAGGTAGAGTGGTTTTGAGGTTATTTTATTTGGTTAGAATGGGACTAATTGTTGTGGGTCTTACGGATGGCGCCACTGATTGGGAAAATATGGGCACGATCAGGCTTCAAAGGGATCGAAGATTTCTTGTGATGGTTGCTGGATTGCCAAGTCTTGGATAACCTGTGTCAACACAAATGGAAACACTACGTTAATTGAAGCGTAGGGGGTGTCCCTGCAAATCACCTTTGGCATGAGAGTAAGTATGTGCTTTTTAGCTTAAAAGTAAAGTAAAATGAGTGTGTATGAAAGTGTTAGTCATACCTGGAGACCTGACCATCTATTTATAGGTGTGAAAATAGGATGGACGATGTCTAGCACAAAAACCGATGAACGTGGGGGTGTCTCACAATTTAAGGGGTGATTGCAGGAACTGTGTACCATGATCTCTACCTTGGCTGGAAAGCCTTGGTAGAGGGGGAGAACATGGGTTTTGACTTAGCCAGACCTTTGCCCTAGTTTTGTCGAAGACCTCCCGCGAAGGGTGTAGGCCTTCGCGTGGCAGATTCCCATACTGGTAATCATTTCGAAGATGATTTTACGCCACTCGAAACTATTTAAAGACCCTATAGTATAATTAGGAAGAGGATCCTATTTGAGCTCGAAGGGGAGACCTTCGAGCCGGAGAGGGGGTACGTCATCAATAAGCATCACCAACGATCTTCTTGGACTTAGAATTTTTCTCCTTCTTGATGGGCTTGGACCCAGAAGCTACATC
>BQNB010161184.1:0-14711 GCA_026074375.1 Tanacetum coccineum
ATTACTGGATTGTGAGCGCGAATGTTATAAATAGATCTATTTAGGATTGACAATCCCCGTTCGAGTGATTAGCTATCACCGGGAACGAACGTATACCATGTCGGATTTAGGATGTTGCGGGTTAGAACATCATTCACGGGCATTCATTGGCATTATATTACATTCATACATGTCGAGCTTCAGTGTCATGAGCTTATGAAAACATAATTACTTTTTATGATGTTTGCATTTGTTGCTTAATCATACACTTAGAAATCTTGTGGTCTTATTAATGATTTACATAAACCTATGAATTCACCAACTTTATGTTGATATTTTAAGCATGTTTTCTCAGGTTAATAAGGCACGGGGTGCTCAGATACATTGGGGGTCACTCTTTGGAAAGATTCAGTACTAAAGATTTATGCGTATTACATTTTGGGAACATTTGTTATAAACCAAAATCTTTACTTATATTGTCGAACAATTTGAAGCTATGTGCTTATGTAATGAACAAGTATTTTGTTAATCCAAGGTATCTTTTTAAAACGACACGTTAGTGGTCGTTCTTATATCTTGTGCTATTTGATCTATGAAGTAACGCCCTCGGATATTCAACATTCTGCTGCTACCCAAATTTGAGGGTGTTACACAAGTCTTGTGCTAAGTTGAGCATCCACCATTACAGGGATTCGTGACTTTATCGTTTCAAGCAGTTGTGCAGAATGGTTAGCTTGTTTGAATTGAGAAAGCTCTTTTTCCAAGGTAGAAACTCTTTGATCGAATCTAAACAGGGATGAAAAATCTGGAAGAGTAGGAACTAAGGTTGTAGTTATTGCAGTTGTTAGTGTAGTTGTTGGTGTTGGTGTTGGTGCTGACTGTTATGGAAGAGGAGTGATTGGTGGAATTGTTGAAGGAATAGCTGATCCAGTTGTAGTTGAAGTTTCTAGGATTACCGTGACATGTATGTTGAGAAGAGGTGGAGTCTGAGTACTTGGTTCTTCATGAAGAACCTTGACATTCATCATAGAAATGACTTCAATGTTAGTTGGCAGAACGTTCTCCAAGTTTAGAAATTGATTTGCAAAGTGAGATGAAACAGACGAACTTTGCAATGGAACTTCAGTCTTTTGTGCGTCATGAATAGTTGTAAGTATCACATGTTCATCATCCTTGACTTGTTCATATATGGTCTGTTGAGTGCCTTCATCACGACCAACATCAGTAATCTCTTCATCTCCTTTCCCTTCTTCTTCATGCTCTGTAGCTTGTAACCTTACATTTACATTCTTGTACAATTCCCCATACTCTTCATCATCATTAGTGAATTCAACGCTATCAGGAGTACGTATATACTCTTCTTCATATTCTTCTTCTTCATCATCGTTCTAATTGAGATTAAGATTCTCATCTTCATCAGAATCAACCTTTTCACTGTCACTTGCTTCTTTGTCACCATCAACATCTCTGTCAACATCATCATCATTAGCATCCTTGGTTACTTCATCACTGTCATCATCATTGTCATCATCATCACCACTATCTCCTCAAGATTTATTTTCACTCTCAGATAGATATTTAGGTACATCGGGAACCCCTGGTTTAGTACTAGTTCCTTCATCTATACCAATTGTCTTGTCTTTTTGCTCATCAGGAACCTTTGGTAGGGAACTAACTCCATCATCTGAGCCACTTGCATGAAGCTTGTGAGTTTCCAACTTGCTTTTCTTGAGAGTTTGCTTGAGTTAAGCATCTTTACGTAATGCTACATCAGATAGTAGATCCATGCCTTTGCCTCTATCAACTTTAGTTGGTGTTTTCTTCTTCGGCACAGACTCACTAGGTGTTTCTCTGATTACAACACATGTTGTTGGCACAGTAGTAAACTTCTTGGCAGGTCTCTTAGCTCGCTTAGGCTTTATTGCAGGTATTTCTTCCAAGACAGAAGACAATTTCCTTGAGGGTGAAGCAACTTTCTTAAACTTCCTTGCTTTTTTTGGAGTAGCTTTTCCAGTAGCAAAGTCAAGATAAGTCTTGTAAGCTTTAGAATCTTTTATGTCTTGATTGATCATCTCATCAAGAATCAAGGCTCAATACTACTGATAATCTTGTGTATTAGAGACAAACTTCAATGTACCGAGCAAGGTGTCATCATGAACTATGTGAATATTGATCCTGTTCCTTATTGAGATGGTCATGTCCTTAGAGATAAAGCGATTGATGATAACTTTCATGAATCTTGGGTAGGGCATGTGCTCTTTACGTGTTGAACTTATTTCTCTGTTGTTATCTTGAAACATGAAGTTCCCACAGTAGAGCAACAAAGTCAACATTCTTCTTATTGTACATACCCAACAAGATCTGAGCTCTTAATTCTCTGAGCCTATCAAGTCCTGTTGTCTTCCTAGAGATGCACCTATTGATGATAGCAACAAATGTTCTCCAAGGTTGATACATTTGATATGTGTGGATTGCAGATAGCATATCACATTTGCCAGAGTAACCGAACTCCTGGATGAATGGAACTAAGTCTTCTTCAAAAGGAGGTTCAACAAAGTCTTGGTTGAGGAGTCTGGGACAAATTTGAAGAATTTCACAAAAGATGTATGTATACTTCAGGTACTTCAGCAGTGATCAGGAATGCAGGATAACATGTATAGAGTTTAAGAGCATCTAGTGTGACTTGATAGATTTCTTCTCTCTGTGGCTTGCTGAACTCTATTCTTACATTGCACTTTTCAATCTTTAGTCTTTTCTCAGAAGAAACCAAAGCATTGTCGAGAGCAACTTGTTTAGCGGCAACTGGATTTATGTTTCTGCTAAGAATAGTCTAATACAGTTCATATACAACCAAATTTATATATATCATTGATTGAACTATTTGATTCATGGGTATACACTTAGAGAAGCAATTTACATTCATTTATCAGGACGGATTTAACACATTTATCAAGCAATCAGACAAAGTATAGGACGACAGACAATAATCAGGAAGTCAACATAAAGGTCAACAAGCTAACAATTAGTTAAACACAGTCAATTTAGCAACTAATATATGATATAAAGACGAATTGCCCTAAAATAAGTTATCAAATGAAAACATTTTAGAGAAAAATCATCTTTTTAGAAATCATGTATATATTGCCGCCTAAACATGTATAAATTACCCCCTTAAAAGAACTGTATAAATCACCGCCTATGAAAAGTGTGTATAAATCGCCGCCTAACGATACACGTATAAATCGCCGCCTAAAGGGGATGTATAAATCGCCGCCAATAGGGGATGTATAAATCGCCGACTATAGGCAACGTATAAATCGCCGCCTATATTCAGTTACATATAAATCGCCCCATAAAACTTTTGATTTTTACAAACTTTAATATTTTGGCACTTACAACACACATAGACATGAACCAAGCATATTTAAACATCTCCTAGCAGTTATAACAAGAATTGACCACAAAAATTTCATATAGAGTGCAAAACGAGTAACTTTTTACTCATTTTAATCAAAGTCACAAAATCTACTTGCAAGATATGGATTTCTCACTCACATGCATTCAACTAGGCATACTAGTACTTATTTAACACAAACCCACAAACTTTTACAAGTCTTTCCCAAAAACTCAAATTTTCAACAAGAATCAATCAAAACAAAAGTATATATTATCTTTATCAAGAACTGTTACAATCGAGTGTTCTATAACCCAAACCCATCAAAACCCCTCAATCAATTTGGGATTTGGTCCACTTTTGATTTATACAAACCCTAAACCAATTTTCTAGGGATAACGAGCAAAAATTCAAGATATAACCTAATTCCTTTTGCAGATAAGTTATTTAGATGGAAAAGATCACCTTTTTAGTTTACCTTAAAGCTTGAGATTCACGTTTTCATGATGAACTTGTGGGTGACGATTTGAAATGAGAGGGAGGGAAAAAATAGGGGTGTTTGGTTTGTGTGAGTGACAAACAAGGGAAGGGGGCAATAGGGGCTAATGATTCATCTAGTCATTCCTTCTTCTTGTGTGTACCCTTAAGCAAACAATCTTGCTTCATTTCTTATCATAATCCCCCTTTCATCCTTTTTATTCCTAAAGACCCATTTAGTGCCCATGGCTCTTTTTCCATTTTGTAATTCCACCAAAGTCCAAACTTCTTGTAACTTGAATTATAGAAGCTCTTCCTGCATAGCCTCTGTCCATCTTGGATCTTTCAATGCATGAATTACTTTTTTGGGTTCTTTTTGTGATAAAAAGCAAGCAAACAATCAGTTTTGAAGGTCTTTATGGTTTATTCTTTGTTGAATTGTACTAATAAATCCATGTTCCTTAAAATTCTTTGACATATTTCTTGTTTGTGTGGCTGATTGAAAATCTCCAATCACTTGATTAAGAGGATGATCTTTATGAATTCTTATAGTTAAAATAGGACTGACTTGGATTGTTGTATCCAAATTGTTCATGTCAGCCTCTGCACCATCATCTTGATCATCACTTATGGAGTCAAATATGATGTAATCTTCCAAAGCAGGCATATTTGGATCATTTGGAAGTTCAATGCTTGTTTTTCTACACCGACAAGCATTACTTCAATTTTGTGCCAGCGGCACTTACATTGTTAGTATTGTTAACATGATCTTCATTCTCTTGTTCTTTATATGCACTACTTTTTTTAGAACTTGTCATCAACACTTCTTTCCATCATCAAAACTTTATGGTTGGATCCATCATCATGAGGAACTCTTTGGGATATTGGAAAATGGCGGATCAGCGGTCTATAATGGTAGCAAAATGCAATCTTTGAAAGGTTATGTCTCCTTTTTAGCTTGACCTGCATTATTACTTGCTTTTGTACCTGCAATACCATTAGACTGTGTACCTGCTACAATTGGCTCATAATTCATTGTTCTTGTTAGTGCATCAATATCAAATAGCAATCTGTCACTTCTGCAACATTAGCGTCGTACTTTCATGAACCTTAATATGCACAGTTTCTTCTTACACTATCCTTATTTTACTATGGAATACTCTAAAGGCTTTTACTATTCAAGAGTATCAACAAAAGAAAACCTTTCATCGGCATTACCATTAAATTTGCCCTAAGTGATATCTATGGTATTGAGAAATGGTAACAGACACCCAAATGGTCTCATAAAACTTAAAGTTGATGTTCTACCATGAAAAGTTATTAGGTCTTCGTTATGAGGCTTAACTACTAACACTTTATTTTGCACGTAGCAAGCAGTATTAACTGCATCTGCCCAAAAAGTAGTTGCCAATTTAGAATCAGCTAGCATAGTCCTAGCAGCCTCAAATAGTGTCCTATTTCTCCTCTCAGCAACTCCATTTTGTTGAGGAGTTCTAGCTACACTATATTGTCTCAAAATACCCTTCATTTCACAAAACTGATTCTTTCTTCTTCTTCTTGATTCTAGTACCATTCATCCTCATCTAATCACCTTAACCTTGTCGATCTACTGATTTTATATCTAGTTATAAAGGACTTAGAATGCCACTAGTCTCATCCTTAGTAGCTAGAAAAAAAACCCATGTAAACCTACTATAATCATCTGCGACAACTAGGCAATACATTTTCTTCATTAGGCTTTTTACAAATGTTGGTCCAAACAAATCTATATGCAACAAATGAAAAAGGAAGAATCGATTGAGTTCTAATATTTCGGGACTTATAAGAGGCTCTGTGTTGCTTTCCCTTTTGACAAGCAACACGAGTTTTATCATGTTCAAAAAGTTTGGAAGGTAAACCTCTTACAAGATTTCCCTTAACCAATTTATTCATGGTTTTAATTTAATTTGACTTAGCTTCTATGCCTAAGTTTAGATTCATCATATGTGGCTTTTGCAATGAGCAAAAGTTAAACCTCTTTAGGAATGATGTTCTTTTTAAATCAACACTATATATATATTGTTCTTTATAGAAACTCTAGTAAAACTTGACTTTCATAATTAACTTAAAGTTAGGAGACAAAACAATTCATTCAGTGTCATTAAAAGAACGCTATTCTTTTTAATAACAATTGTGAGACACTAAAGAGATTAAACTTTAACTTTCTCACAAAATACACATTTTCAAAATCTAATTTACTAGTTTTAATGGTACCTTTTCCTGTTATGACAACCGTGATTTGAGCAGGTTAGTTTATACCTTTAGAAATGGCTAAGTGTCCTTTTTGAATGTTTTTTGCGTGCTATGTGTTCTATTATGTATGTTATTGTGGTTTTACATTATGTGATGATGTCATTTTAGAGGTTAAATTGTGACATCCGTCAATTTCAAGTCGTTATTTTTTTCTCGAGTATTAAATATAATTTCATTTTTATGTTGAAGATGTGAAACTCTCTATTTAACGGAAGTAATTAGGGTTTACGTTTGCATATTGGTAACGTCAAAGAGAACCGGAGAATCCTAGTAAGTATCCGACGTTTATGTTATCGAATTTTCCGTAGAAATATTTTTATTACATTCTTTTTTATTTTTCGTATATTTGTCTTCGTACTATTTTTTCTTTTTACGAAAAAACGTCTAAAAATCGTACACTTTTTAACATATCGGCTTTGTTTTCATAATACCCGCATTTACAAAATGTAGGACAAGTTTTTTTATAACTCTTCCCATTAACCTAAGGGGGATCAAAAGTGGAAGGGATCCACAATTGACCCCCATGTGTCATCCAACCTCAAGTTTCAAGCAAACACTTGTCAATTCCCTTCTAGGCATATATATAGCCACTTTGACCCACACATGCACACACTAGAGATTTTATACACTCAAAATTCTGCACTTGTCTCTCCCTCCTCCTCACTTGACGCCACCAACACACCACAAACACCCATTCTTATAAATTTTTGAAGATCAAAGATTAAGCACACTAGTGAATATGACTACCTAGTGTAATCCCTATATTTTTGAGGTGATTTAAAGAAAAAAATGGTTTTAAAGAAGATTATATCAAGTTGGTGCTGAGGATTACACAAGTATTAATAAAGTCATTTTGGGTAAATACAATGGTGTTCAAAATTATTTTGGGGTAAAGTTAGCGTGGTGTAGAAGATTCCATTGTTTGGTATTTATTCATCATTTTTCTCATTTTGTTGGTATAAATCTTTACTTGTTCATTGTTGTAATTTATATTTTGATTTCATTATATGTATGTAAATGTATGAGATATTGATGATCAAGAACTAATAATGATTCAGCATGCATAGATATAGGTAAGAAATGACTACATCAAATATTAAAAACTTGATAGAAATCGTTGAAATTTAAGGTTGTTGTTACAGTAAGTCTGGATTTTTTTACTAAAGTATTAGACTTGATTTGTTTTTTACTTAGGTTGTAAAGTATTGAGTGATGATCATGTGGACTAATTGGATACTCAATGGAAGTGAAAAGTGATCTAAGTTATGTACCATTTTACCTAAAGACATCAAATCTGACCTTGCCTAGATTGAACGTATAAAATTTCATGATACGTTTCAGAGTTGTGTTAAAACTAAAACTATGAGACCTAGATAAAATGTGAAGGTTCTTATACCTATTGGATGATCAACAATTCATTTATGGTTTAATAATGGCATCAAAAAATGGTGAAAGTGAATTTTCAGCCAAAATGCCAACTTGACTTTGTATTAATGAAAGTGACCTTAATTATATATTTACTTAAAATAAGTATTAAAAATGACTCTATAATTTATAATGGTACATTTAAAGTGAAATAGGAATATAAATTTATAGTATATCATTTATGGTTTGAAAGATACAACTATTTTTGTAAGCATAAACATATAAATTTTTTTACGTCTATATCAATACTAAAAATTTGTAAAGCGTTTTTGCGACTAAAACCCGAGATGTAGAACCCCCTTTTTGGGAAACTTTTGTATGATTAACCTACTGATAAAAACTTAACCGACATCGAGAACCGAAAATTTACTATTAAACTCATAAAACAAGCTTAAAATTGCACTATATGACCATATTGGGCCATTAGGCCCAATGTATATGAATGGACCTATTGGACTTAACTTTGGACCCAACCCACTTGGGGCACCATTAATGGGTTAAGATCATGGTCTTGGACTTATAAAGGGACTAAAGTGCCTTAAATGGAGTCTTGCATAATGGGTCATATTGGGCCTTTGGATAAAAATGGTAACAAACTAGTAAAAATGAGCTAATTTAGTACTGTTAAACACATAGAAGACTATGAGGAATAAATTGGGGAATTATAAATTGTTGTTCATCATATAAGAATACATGTATTATATACCATATTAAATTTTGATCTTATTTTATCGACTAGAATTCTATGATACCATTACTTATGTATAGTTCCCGGGTGATTACGTGCCGACGTCCAAGTTCATCTATCGCCGTTACTTTCTTCCGATATTATCAAGTGAGTTCATAGCCTCACATTTTTACACTTAATTGTTTTTATAAACCCGCGAGGGAGATAACATGCTTGTTTTAAAATAGAACACAAGGGACCCGAATGTATGCTAGTAGCCTTGATTATTATAAGTTAGCTTAACTCGCTAGATAAAAGACCCGCGGAAATCATGAATTGTTAATTGCCGGGAAAAAGGCATACGCTTATACATGAAATAGTACTATTTGGAGGCTACCACCTCCGATCTGTGACGACTAGCTATCGTCTTGTGTCGGGAAAAATGACACAACGGATGCATTGTATAGAGAATAAGATTACACTCATAGGGAGGGTGTATGAGTGGGCATTTATATGAATATATGGGTAAGTTCGATGTCATAGGCTTTTAATTACTCCCCGATATAACTTTGTATGGCCACATCGTTGTATCCAGATGAATATTGAAAAATTGATACTGTGTTCGGAATTTTTTTTATTTGTTTTATATACAAACTCTATGGAGTTCACTATAATTATGTTGAGCTTTTAGCATGTTTTATCTCAGGTCCTTGAAGGTAATTCGGCGATGGAGATTTTGATTGTCGCTTATGGAAAAACCAAATGTTTTGAAGGCCCATTTAATAAATGTCATTCGAGGAATATTTCAAAAATGTTGAATGAATTATGAAATGATTTGGGACTATGATGTAACTTGAGTTATATTGTCTATTTAATCGTAGCACCCAAAGGACCTTCCCGCTGTGATATATCGAAAAGGGGGAGTTTGCATAAATGATTATTTTATTTTGTGTGCCTATGAGTTTAGTGTTAAGAATTCCATCTGTTCACGTGTGGTGATAATGGAAATGAAAGACGTGTTGCATGCATTGCTACGTCAATTCTTGGTTTGTAAGAGTTAAGCGTTTTTAAGAGTTAAGCGTTTATAAGAAGTGTAAGTTATTGGAAAGGAAGCATGTGAGTGAAATATGGAAGTTCGTAGTAGACTTTCCATAAATAGAAAGTGAGATGTGAAATGAAAAGTTATTTTTAGAAAGTCTAGTAGGTGGCGTTTATGTAAAAAAGGTTTACTCAAATTAGCATAGGTTTTTGTAGAAAATTAAGGTAATGTAAATAATGATATAAATAATAATAATAATAATAATAAAATATGTATAGTGAGGGATTCGGCCGAATAAAGGGAAAAAGGAAAAAAAACAAGGCATAATTATACTAAAACTCTAATTAGGTAATTATCTTTACAATATATATCAAATAAATAAAAACCTAAAAACTATTTTCTCCCCCCTCTCTTGTTTATTCGGCTAATTAAGTCAAAAGAAAGAAAAAAAATCATCTTCAAGCTAGTGGTGATTTTGGTGTTTAAGGTTTGAAGATTTAAGGTAAAAACTATAATCCTTTGTATGTTAATCATCATTAAATCATGTAATAAATATTATGATGGAATATAGGTTTTTATAAATCTGTAATTAATAATAATTTAATCATGTTATAATGATTAGGGTTTAATTAGGATTATATGGGTGTAATCGATTAGGTTTAATTCGCTTAAAAACATGAATTAGGGTTTGGCACATTTTAGGGTTGTGTTTAATGTTGATTATCTTCCTTGATGGTAAACATGTTTTGGAGGTGTTTCTAGTCCTAAATGTAGTTCAGAGAGTCTACTTTTTTAAAAAGTCTTGCCTCGATGATTTTGAGTTCTGAAAGTTAGTCAAATGGTCATTGCAAGAAACGTTATCAAAAAAGTAAATACGGGTCAGATTTAGGTCAGAATTAGAGAGGTAAAACGCCTACTTAAAATTCAAATTAAGGTTAGACAAAACACAAAGGTCAAGTTCTATATGTCTATTAACCTCACACCAAAATTTAGCCTCTGATTAGTTGTCTAAGTAGGGTAATTAGGGCCATACATTTTAGTGTGCAATCAGATCCGAATTGTGACAGTTTTGAAGTTTGATTTTATTTGGGATACTTGCACATGTAATGGATACTTGTGAATCACAAGGTAGTTAGTTAACTCATAAATAAACCTAGGTGATTTTTGGTATAATTTATGAAGGTCAGCAAGTAAGGTTTTTAAGTTAGTAAAGATACGCTAAAATTCTGCATTTCTAAATAAAATGTAGATCACTAGAATTATGAGTAAATTAAGTGGTTAAATTTGGGCATGGTGTCAGGGTGACCCATGGGGATAATTAATCACCATAGACATCCATCATATGATTGTTACATGGACTTAATCATTTGGCTTAGTTGCGTGTAACACGTTTATATTCTTTTGTGTAGCTTTGTGTAAGATATTCGGAAGCTGCTTGAGCATCAGGTGAGTTTCCTAGTCCCTGTTTTACATTGCTTTTAAATTGGGATGGAAATGATGCAAATGGATTTGAAATGTTCTAATTATTATGATTATGTGTCTTTATTTTGAAAGTATATGGACTTTACTTGGCTATTGTATGTTACGTGCTAAATGCTTATGTGTATTTGGATTGGAGGTAACATTCCTACCCACTTGTTCTGATATTGGATCAGGGGTAACGTTCCTACCCATGTGAAGTGATGGTTTTAATGGATCGGGGGTAACTTTCCTACCCAAGTGTTGATACTTGTTGGATCGAGGGACACTTTCCGTTCTCATGCTTGTTTTGGTTACATTTGCATGTTAGCTTGTATGATAGTACAATAATTGTCCTGCCATGTTTGCATTAATCACAGTGATTGTTTATAAGCTTTTATTTTCGTGTCTTAAACCTATGACTATCACCAACCTTTGTGTTGACGTTTTAAGCATCATTTTCATGTAATCATCTTGAGGATAAGGAAGTTAGGAAGAGTGGATAGTGAGACCGTAGGCTTGCATGCGGAGTCATTCTCCTAGAGATTTTAATTATGTCATTTGAATTGTTTGATACTTGGATGTTTGTTGATTTTGTTTAGACTTTTGGATTATGTTTCCTTGTGGTATGACTTTTCTATCGTAATACAAGACTCCTTTATCTTGTGTTGGGTATTGTCATGACACATAGTGTCCCATTTGATTATCCTTTTCCTTTATTTATCTCTATCGTTGACACCATTCTGTTGTGATGATATCCATGATGTTACGCCTCGTGTTTTCGCCTAGGCGAGGTATGACAGATTGGTATCAGAGCCTTTGGTTATATAGAATTAGGTGGTTAAGCCTAGACTATAACCTAGGGGTCCTTCATGTAGATGCATTTAGGGCTTAAGTGTTTATGTCTTAACTGTTATACTTCTCCCTCTATTTTTGACTTAGCTTATATATACTTGCATTTCTAAGTTGTCATTCTACGATATTTTGCCTACCATTTATCTGATCATGAGATGTATTATACTCTTGTATTTTAGCTATGTTTTTCCCCCACCCGTAAGAAGTCTCGTTGGGGAACTGTTTTCTCAACTGGACTTAAGCGTTATAAGGAGCCTCTTGTAGAACCGAAGGAGATAGGATAGTTGATCATTTATCGGATACACGTAATAGGGTGGACTGCGGAGTCGGGTGATTCTTGCGGAGGCAAAGTCAAACCCAAGCGAGGCCCAGCATAAGTTTATCCCGTCCTTTACCTCGTCATGTTGTTATTGATTATTTCTTTCGGATATTTTGTATTTTGGGAATTGTTGCGAGACTTTCGTTCCTTTATGTCGTTTTGATTTTATTTTGATATAAGTAAGTAGTTATTTGATGGAGCATCCTTTATGTGTTAAGTTGGAGTGGTTTAAGATGTGCAATGTGGTATATGTGCTTATATGTGAATTATGATTGAAATAGGTAGTCTTGGAAGTAAGTACACGTGTGAAAGGAGGCACTTATAATTATGGTGGCCTACCATTATCTGATATGATATGTATTACTTTCTTAGTATTTTAGCTATGTTTTTCCCTCACCCGTGAGAAGTCTTGTCGTAGTGTAATATGTTTTTTATGTGTATTCATGATAAGGATGGTGGTATGGGTAGAATTGGAGGATATGTTAAGTTGAGTTGTATAGATAGTAAGTTTCCCTTCTATCTAGTATTTACAAATACCTAGTATTACTATTATAGAGGTTGCTTGTTTGCTCGGTTGTTTGTTCGGATTTCCTAAGTCTAAGCTTAGCATCCCTTCATCGTACTTTGTTAGTAAGGATACCCGATTTTTCTTATTCGACGTCTTGATGTATATTGGTTGTTCGGATCTGCTCTTTCGGATATAGGCGCGTTTCGTTAGTTCTTTCGTTGCATTGATTACTCGTATGAGTATCATACATTTCTTTTAAGAACTAATTGTTCCTAACATATTAGTGTGGATCATTACTCCCTTGGTTGTATATCCCTTGGTTTTCGTAACCTGTTGGCGACATGTTAGTATCAATGCTTTTAGGTTTGCTCTGTTGATTGTTATTTTGGATAAGACCTTACGTTTTATTTTGGGTACGTAACGTCTTGCATGAGTTTTCCTGTATGAGTTTGTTTGATTTTATTTTGAGTATATGATTTTTGGTATTTTCTTTCGTTTTCAAACAATAGAATTGTGTTAGGGTTTGTTCGGTGTTTTACGATCCCTTTTGGTATTATGGTGTCCTTTGTTTGAGTAACATATTTTATAATTTATGTCTAATTATAAAAGCCCTTTTAAAGTATTGTTTTAGTGTTTGGGAAAACTATGTTTAAAATGATCTTTGTAAATAGAATATGTTTAAATGATAAAAATAAAAGTTTAAAGTGATTCATAGTGGTAAGGTACGATACACCATTAGATAACTATCTCTAGATTTTGATGACAAACCAGAATGAAATTTTTCAAAGATTAATTAAGACATTTTCAGTATTATTTAAATGATTTTTTATTCTATAAAGTGTCTTTCTTAATTTAAATTGATTTTTATAAAAATATTATTTAATTTGGCCTTTCGAGTAAAGTCAATAATTGGTATAAGAATTTCCGTCTTTCATATTGATATTTTTTTATGTGTTCATTTGTCGTGGTATGCCTGTTGATTTTCTTTCGTTGAGTTTTCACTCGGTGAATATACGTATCCTTTCTTTCAAAGGATTCTTATGTCATTTGATCCACGTCTATTTGCATATGTGGAATCTCCTATATGCATTCTAGCCTTTGACTCGATATTCGTTTGTTATCCTTTATCGATTATTCGTTACCCTTAGAGTTTGTCTCGATACCGTTGAGTCATGAAACTTTTGATGTGATTGTGGGAATGACGGTTGTACAAGTGGAAGTTTTTGGTAGTTTGGTTATGAAGGTGGTTAGGATACCGTTGGAAGGTGATGAGATACTTCGAGTTCATGGGGAACGTACTTTGGGAGCCGCCAAAGCCCTAAAGAACGCTAAGATAGATGAACCTAGGATAAGTGATATACCCATGGTGCGAGACCTTACTGATGTGTTTCCGGAAGACTTGTTGGGGCTACCACCGCAACGACAAGTTGAGTTCCGTATAGACTTAGTTCCTGGAGCGACGCCGGTCGCGAAGTCTCCATATCGTTTGGCACCCTCAGAAATGCAAGAATTGTCTGAGCAACTTCAGGAGTTGCAAGACAAGGGTTTCATACGACCTAGTCGTTCACCGTGGGGAGCACCTGTGTTATTCATGAAGAAGAAGGATGGATCTTTTTGTATGTATATCGACTATAGGGAGTTGAACAAAATAACTTAAAAAAAAATTGTTATCCACTCCCTAGGATTGATGGCTTGTTTGATCAGTTACGAGGAGCGTGTCCTTTCTTAAAGTTAGATTTTTGGTCAAGTTATCATCGGCTACGAGTGCATGAGGATGCCATTCCAAAAACTGCATTTCGAACGAGATGCGCACATTTTGAGTATACGGTTATGCCTTTTGGGTTAACCAATGCACCAACGGTTTTCATGGACTTAATGAACCGGGTTTGCAAACCGTACTTAGGTAGGTTTGTCATCGTATTCATTTGAGTCACCGAGGAAGGATAAGCTGTATGCTAAGTTTTCTAAGTGTGAGCTTTGGTTGGAAGAAGTGCATTTTCTTGGTCACGTGGTCAACCATAGCGTATTCACGTGGACCCAAGTAAGAGTGAGGCAGTGAGGAATTGGATGATTGTTCTTAAGATTGGCAGGTTACTACTGATGTTCATCGCGATTTTTTTTAGATTGTTGAACCCCCTTACTTCCCTAACTGAGAGGAATCAGAAGTATGAGTGGAGCGTAGAACAAGAAGAGGCTTTTCAGACTTTGAAGAAGGATTTGTGTGATACTCCGATAAAGCGAATGTAGTGGGTGGTACGTTGAGTAGAAATGAGAGAGTGAAATCAAGACAAGTAAGAG
>BQNB010161185.1:0-14711 GCA_026074375.1 Tanacetum coccineum
GAATCTTATTGAACAGAAAGCGGTAGTCTATTAGCTGAGATCTCATCCATAGGATTTGAGCACAACATCCAAATAGGGCAATGTATTCCGCCTCTGTTGTTGAGATGACCGTGCTTCTTTGCTTCTTTGATGACCAGCTAACCAATCTATCTTCAAGAAACTGAGCACTTCCCGACGTGCTTCTTCTTGAATCTTGACATCCCGCATGATCCGCATTTGCATAAGTTGTTAGAGACATAACATTGTCCTTCAGATACCAAAGACCCATGTTAATGGTTCCTTTTAGGTACCGAAAGATACGTTTGATTGCTTCAAGGTGCTTTTTGGTAGGCTTAGCCTGATATCTAGCACACATGCATACATCGAATACAAGGTCGGGTCTACTGGCAGTAAGGTACATTAGGGAGCCGACCATTCCTCTAAATAGAGTTTGGTCAACTGGAATCCCCAAGAGATCCTCGTCCAGTTTCAATCGATCCATCATTGGTGTATCAACAGGGTCAGAAAGATCCATTCCATATTTCTTTAAGGTTTCGAGGGCATATTTTGCTTGGTTAATAAAGATGCCTCCAGGACTTTGAGAAATTTTTAATCCTAAGAAAAACGTCATTTGTCCCATCATCGACATTTAAAATTTAGAGCTCATCTCTTTTGAAAATATGTTACACGCATTATGATCAGTTAAGGCAAACATGATATCATCTACGTATATTTGAACTAGAAGGATATGTCTGCTTGATTTGCGTATGAATAACGTAGGGTTTACAACACCTTTGTAGAATTTGTTAGCCATAAGAAACTTTGATAGTGTGTCATACCACGCCTTTGGAGCCTGCTTCAACCCATAAAGAGCCTTTTTCAGACGATAGACGTGAGTAGGGTAATCAGGGTCCTCAAAGCCTTCTGGTTGACTGACAAATACTTCTTCTTGTAGATCACCATTCAGAAAAGCAGTTTTGACATCCATCTGATAGATGATCATGTTTTTGCTGGCCGCATTGGCAATGAAGATTCTGATGGCTTCTATCAGTGCAACAGGTGCAAATGATTCTTCAAAATCAATACCCTCCTCTTGACGATATCCCTTTGCTACTACTCGTGCCTTGTTTTTTAGAACATCACCATGCTCATCAAGCTTTACTTTGTAAATCCACTTGAGACCAATAACCATTACATTGTTTGGGCGTGGTACTAGTTCCTATACTTTAAGTCGATCAAATTCGTGAATTTCGTCTTGCATAGCTTCGAACCAGCTATCTTCATTCATGGCCATTTTGAAGTTCTTTGGTTCGACTTTTGACAGTACGGTATGGTAACAGCACCACAATGTATCGGAAGCTAACTATTTTCTGGTAGATATCGGACGAGAAGGATTTCCAACGATATTATCAAGAGGGTGATCCTTGGTCCATTTTCTGAGATGAGCTGGTGGTTGATTCACTTGGTTGGGTTTAGCTAAACTAACATCCCCTGATGTTGACTGTGCAAAATCAGGTTCTCCAACAACAGGGTTAACTGAGGGATATAGGTCAGCCTGAGTAATTGACGTGTCTTCGATAGTTGGTCCAGCTGCAACACCTTGAGGAAAGACTGGAGGATACACTTGTAAGGATGACAGTGAATGACTTGTAGAAGGTGCATCTTTAGCAATCGTTGTAGAAACAGATGTATTCGTAGAAACAATTGGCGCGTTAACAACAGTAGCCGTAGGTACTGGTTCACTATCTGTAGATTGCTCAAAGTATTCATCGAACATCGGTTGGAATAAAATCTTCAGATCTTTATCTGTCGGTTGAATGTTTATAGTTGCAGGGACATGTGATGGGGCGAGCCCTGAATTGAGTTATTCAGGGGTCATTATGATAGGCTCGGGTCCTGAACTGATGTGTATAGGAGCCATGGTCTGATGCAGCTCATCGAATGTGACGTGAATCATTTCCATTAGTCGACGAGTTCTCTTGTTGTAGACTCTATAGCCCTTCCTGCTAGGAGCATACCCAACGAAAATCCCAATGTCAGCTTTGGCTTGCAATTTTCCTAGATCTTCGCTATCATTTGTAGGGTAGCACAGAGCACCAAATACTCGAAGAAATGTAAGATCTGGCTTTTTATCATGCACAAGCTCATAAGGGGTTTTGTTGTGACGAGTATGAATTAGGGATCGGTTTTGGGTGTAACAAGCAGTAGCGACAGCTTTTGCCCACAGAAACATCGGTGATTTTGAGAATTTCAGCATTGTACGTACTGCTTCCACAAGTGAACGATTTCGTCTTTCGACAACGCCATTTTGTTGAGGAGTTCTTGGAACAGACTTTTGATGAAATATGCCTACACCTTTATAGTATTTAGACATAACTTGGTTGACAAATTCAATGCCATTATCTGTTCGGATGTATCTAACGGTTTTGTTGAGACCAACTTGTATTTGCTTAAGAAAGTTGATGACAAACTCTGGAGTTTCATCTTTTGATCTCAAAAACTTTACCCATGTAAATCTTGAATAATCATCAACAATGACTAAGATGTATTTCTTCCCATTAATACTCTGCACTCTTATTGGACCACAAAGATCCATATGAAGGGTATGAAGAACTTCCATAATGGTGTTTTCGGATTTGGGTTTGTGTGAATACTTCTTGCTCTTTCCGAGTTGACATGCTGAGCAAAGATGATCTTTCTCGTACTTCAACCTTGGCAAACCTCGAACTAGATCTTTTCATGCAAGATCATTTATTGTGCGACGATGCCACAACCATGATTTGATCTTGGAGGCTTTTGACAATAAACATATTGGATAAGACCTCAGCATTTCATCAACATATATTGTGTACAAATTTATGTTGCGACAACCTTTCAGTAAGTCTACACCATCCATATTACGAACAAAGCACGAATGTTTTCTAAAGGCCACTTAAAGATCTGAATCACAAAATTGCCCCACAGAAAAAAGATTGTGTCCAAGGCCTTCCACATAATATACCCTAGAAATCACATTGTCACCAATCATGTAATCTCCATAAACCATAATGGCACCAACATGATCATTCCCGAATCTGACTATCCCAATGAACTTTTTTACAAAGTTCTTGAGCCTTGAGCGATTCCCCGTCATATGTTCTGAACAGCCTGAGTCCAAATACCATAAGATGATCTGTACCACCTGCATTTGAAAAAAGTCGAATTTAGAGAGTTTGGAATTTCGGATCCCCAATTATTGTTGGGGTCCTGTTGGTTAGCTGAAATAGTAGTACATGTCACAGGAAGCCTAGTTAAAGGGCACAGTTCTCCTAAGGCAAATTTCTTTCCTGTGGGTCTCCATTGATAACCACAATTAAGTTTTCCTAAGGTGAATTTTTTTCCTGTGGGTCTCCATTGATAACCAACATTAGCAAATAGTTTGCCCGTTGCTTTCCAAACCCGCTTGGTCTTGGTCAAACTGTTATCAGACAGTTTGCCTTTTGGTTTCCAAATCTGCTTCCCTTTATTCATGACACTTTTACCAGTGGGGGTTGCATTCACAGAATTCACAATATTAACAACACACATTTCATGATTTGCATAATTCAAGCATTTGTTACACGTTTTGCACACAGATTCAGAATTCGAATTAATTACAACACGCTTAGAGCTAATGCTAGACTCAACTCGATTCACTTTTGTCCAAACAGACTTATTTGTCCTAGGGTGGTCTTCTACTTTCTTCTTATTCACACTCTTAGCTAGCAGGATCCTATCATGCTTTGAATTGCTTCTAGGCTTTGATCCGCTAGCTTCAGTGGAACTGCTTACTCCTGTAGAAGGAATCACTGTGACATTAGACTGATGAACTTTCTGTGGCCTTATCTGTTTCTGTGTGTCATTAATTGACATTTTGCATGTATCATTAAAAGTAACTTGCTTTCGCCTAATTAAAGGGGTAGAGGGAGCCTTGTTATCTCTTTCATTGAAACTTTTCAGGCAAGTGCCAATCACATATTCTAATAATTCCTGAGATAGCTTAGTGTATTGACAAGCATAGTTAAGTGCATTATCTAGTGGTTTAACTACTCTAGCTTCCTCTACAATCTCCCTAACTGTTTCTACACTCTCCTTAAGATGGTTGATATAGTTTAAATGAGCGCTCCTATTGTTCTTAAAGGGATGAGGGATGGGTTTAACATCAATAGCATACATGTCAGGCGCAAGAACTTTTGGTTTGACAGAGTTTCTAGTGGCAACTTTCAAATTGGCTTCTAATTGAGCCTTTAGATTCTCAATCTGTGTTAACGAGGAGGATGTCTTTTCATTAGTGCTAGCACGCGTGATCTTAATAGACTCAAACATTTCCTTGTAATGCTGCTTTACCTTTTCTATTTCTGCTCTAAAACATTTATTTTATTCAAGAAGATCAGTGACATCGTTAGCATTATAAGGCTCATAACTTCTGTCATTTACATTAGAGACTAGAACTTTCAAGTCTCTAATCACGTTGTCTTTTTCTTGAATATGATGTTCGAGATTCTTGATCTTAAAGAATGAGTTAAAATCAGGAGCTTCCTGTGATGTTTGTGATTTGTTATTATCAAAACTTTCTTGAAGATGTTGATACTTTAATTGCAAATTTAGGTATTCCCTTTCAAGTTTTGAAATATGTTTTGACTCATTATGAACTTTAGACATCTCAGCTTCAAGATCTAGACAACGTGATTTTTCCACATCATACAACAGTTGATTCGACAAACAATTAGCAATCAGATTCTCATTTTCAATGAGAAGGTTTTTCTTTACAATTTTAGCACATTGCTTGTCTACAGTATTCTGGTCTACTTCGTCATTCATTTGATCAAAAATTTCTTCCATTACTTTAACTTCTTTAAAGAGGGCCGTTTGAACTCCTGCAAAGTGTTCTTTAAGAGTTTTGAAAAATGGAATAACTTCAGTGAGGTAACATCTTTTTGTTTGCTCAAAACCTCTTTCCCCTTCTGTAACACCTGTTGGGGTGATTCTCTTTTTGCAAGTTTTGTCAAATTCCGTAAAAAGTTGTGTGAGTACATAAAGATTAATCTTCACTTGACTTTTAGTTGGAAGAACTCTGGGGACAAGCTTGACAAGAGTATTGGGTGGACACACTGTCAATGCTAAAGGTGGTTTTGGAACTGAGGTCTCAGCCTTTTTCCTGTTATTTTCGTCTATGGACCAAAATATCTATTCTGGGGTCAGATCTCTTTGTGGAGCAAAGGTTGCTTGAAGGTTCTCGCTCAGGTCAAATCACTCTGAGGTGCGAAATTGCTAGATAGTTCTCTTTTGAGTAATCCGGGTGCAAACTTACTTTATTTGAATAAACACTGAGGGCATTTCATTTCTCATACATTCTTTTTCCCTATCAACTCAGCTATCTCAAAGTTTCCTCTGAGTTATGCACTAACCAGCAGGTTTATGATTGTCATGACTATTTCATACCATTATAGAGGGCAGATTGAACTTTGCTTGCACGTGCTAGACATACGGGTTTTTTGTAGCCTATTGCTACCTTTTTCTTTTCATCATAAAACGGTTTTGGTTTACATAACATGTGCACCGTTTGAACAGACTGATCTTGTTTGAATAATCTATCTTCAACCTTTTCTTTTAGCTTTTTTGATGTCTAAAAACTCTTCAATGTGTTTATCTTCCTTTTTGTTTAAAATCCTTTTTCAAGTTTCCACTTCTTCCTTCATTGACTTGTTTATGGTCAAACGTAAACGAAGTGCATTTGTACATTATAGAAGGTTCCGATTTTAAAGAAGTTTTCCTTTCTATTTCGTTCAGAGAAATATTCTCATATGTATCATCAATCTTTTTGTTCTATTCACTAATTTCAAACTTGTCCGTTCATACACCCCGACCAGTTCCTTATATCTCGCAAGTTCAGAAGTCAATGTGTCATTAACTACTTTAACCTGCTTATTTCTTGACATACTTTAGACACCCTGTTCATGCATATCATCTATAATCGACATCATCATCATTTCGAAACAGAAGATAACATTACTCTTTGGTTACAAATGTTCTTCGTTGTCCTCCATATACTGATTATACAGTAATAATAATAGACGATCAACTCGCATATTCACATCAGATCAACAACGTATTTGTGTTTGTATATCGTATAGCATCTCGTTACTTCATTATACCATCCATATGATCTACAAAGGTATCATGCTCTTGTACCTCAAACGGAGTATTCGAGTCATATGATGGCCCGACTTCATTCGGTAGATTGGATCTTTCAGATGAAAGATATACATGAACATGTCTTATATATAGCCTCATCAACATCAGAGTCGAATGCATCACATTGATCAGCTTCAAAGATATGATCCACATTGAGTGCCAAATCTTTCTCGTTTGGATCATCCACATCATCATCAAAGTTGGTGACCTGTTCTCCTGTAAGAAACAACAACTGTTCTCATCCAGTACTGTACCATTCCCCTGGGCTTGCATAAGTAGCATCTTGCCATGAAGTATCTGATCATGAAAGTCCGCTTAGCCGAGGACATTCTCTGTGCTATGTGCCAGAGTCTATTACAGTTGTATCACTAATGGGTTTAGCTTACTAGGATTTACATTGCCACCTCCCTCCAGCATACCAGCTACAACATTTCCTCTGCATGTTCCTCTGAAATGGTCTTTCCTTGATATTTGCATTGTACTCCACGTACATCTTTGAATCACAACTCTGCGTCTTGAACCGTAGTTTTTGTTCCTTGCTAGAAGACGTTCTGAGTTTGATTGTTTGTTTGAGGAAGATGTTGATTTGTATAATGAGTGAGGAGGACAAGTGTGTTTGGTTAAACTTCTCAATCCAAGTTGTCAGTTGAAGAACTCTGGGTCCAGTAGAACGTTTATCAGCAGAAATGGTTCATTTGAGGATGAGAACATGGATGATTGTTTTGATACTGCTAACTGAGGCATAAACACTATTGCCAAAGGATCAATTAGTTGATTGAATGAACCTTTCCCATAATCATTCTATTTCTCACTAGCATGTACCTCATGTTCTCTCAAATAGTCACATAAAGCTGATCAAAGTTAGACCATCTTTCAAACCTCTGATAAGTTTTGACTTTCAGTATATATCTACTCCACTCAGGTACATGTTGTTCACAAACCTAGAAGTTAAGCCCTGCAATTCTGGGCAATGGTCATCTGATGATTCTCATATCATATAATGAGACTCGTAAACCTAACATAGTATACGTGAATGGTTTCTCCTTTGATTTGACAGAAGTGTTCAAATTCATCGTATAACTGAGATTCCCTGTCATCCTTTGTTAACTCAGAACCTTCCAGAATCATCTTCACATTGTCCCAAATGTCTTTGGCGTCATAATAATGTTGATGATGTGTAGATGTCCTTTGGTACACTTGAAGTAGGATATTCGTTTGCACAAATTTCAGCTTTATTACCTTTCATTTTCTTCAGCCAGAAAGGTCTGTAAAGACTCTAGCATGTTCTTGTACATAGTTTGAAGTGCACCTCATTTTCTCAGCAGGAGTTTTGGTATGAGAACGTCCCATTTTAAATGGACCTTCAGTAATCGATTTCATAATGTTCTCTCCATTATCTTTTCCCAGACAATACAGACGAATGCGTTGTTGCCAAGATTCAAAGTCTGTTCTGTCAAGCATTGGTGGGCGTGTATCGGAACCGGCATACTGGATATCTTCCACATATTAGACATCTTGAATTTGTTGTGAAATGATATCAGTCTTGATCGATCAGTGATAAAGGAGACTTGTGTTAAAGATATGTTTTAGTTTGTTGATTAAAGTAATAATTCCACGGGATATTAATAACTTAACTGAAACCGGAAATAAAGACTTTCACGGGATATTACAAAGTAGGAGAAAACCGTAGAAAAATTAAGATTTAGTGACATATTTGTTTCGCTTGAAAAAAATCAACATAATTCTTTTGATGACTTATGACAGTTTCGCCTGATGAAACACAAACATATTTCGCTAGAACCTGTCATATTTCGCTTGTTTGAAAACTAACATATTTCGCTTGAAAATCTGTCATATTTCGCTTGGAATCAACCTGTCATATTTCGCTTGACAAATGTCATATTCCGCTTGAATACATATTTTGCTTGGAAACAACCTGTCATATTTCGCTTGATTCAAACCTGCATATTCCGCTTCCTTCAAACCAGCATATTTCGCTTCCTTCAAACAGAAGGTTAACTTCGAGCAAAACACGTATTTTTCCAACAAAATCACCAAAAACACACCCTTTTTGACGTTGAACCTTGATTTTTCTTGCACAACTAGTTACCTTATGCCTAGATCTTGCTTAAAAACATAACAATAAACATATCTAAACACAAAAATATGAGTTTTGATTTTCGAACCAAAAATCCAAAAAAGTAACTAAAGAACACGATCTAATCAAGATTATAACGCACAAAAGCTCACGAAATCACCACATGGCTCTGATACCAATTGTATGATATCAAATTACACAGACCGGATGATGATTCTTGGATGTGGCTAGTTTCTAGAGAGAGAAACACATGAAGAGATATTTTCTAGAGAGAGAAAGCTTTATGTGTAAAATGGAAATGAATAATGACTAGCTTGCCTCTTCTAAAGTTAGAAGAGGCTTATATAGTTCTTACAATATACCGGGTATTAGTACTCAGTTCAAAACCGAAAATCATACGATTAACTATTAAACTACGAGCTATAATAAACAGTAAAATACAAGGGGTGACCGAGTCTTTTTCTAATATCTAACAGTACTGATACGTGCCATTAGAGTATAAGTATCAAAATAGTATATCCTCGACTTTCGTCTAAAGCCTTGAAGGACTAGTCTACCGATGACATCAAATAATGTTACATTTATACCATCATTTATCTCGAATAAATTATCCACTTTTATATGATTATTGCAAGAATCGTTACTTAATTGCTTAAAGTTGTAAATTACAGTAATTATGGAGGGATTTTTGAAGACACGCTAAAAGGCGCACTTTTTAGAGCTTAAACGATAATATTTGAAGATTGCTTATTTCTGCCCAATCCACCGTATCCAAGAAAGAAGATACGGCGTATCAACTCCTGGACTGCACAAGAAAACGTGCATTCTCAATTCTCAATATGACGTATCCTAGTTCCTTCATATGTCGTATCCAGCTAGATAGATGATGCGGTTGTCGTAAGGGACTTCTACAACAAGTTTTACAACTCCCTAGGTAGAGTACCTAACCGTTGTAGTAGTAGTATAGGCAAGACTCGAGGGTTGTTATCGTTCTCTAGGGCAATAGGTTGGGAAGGCTTGATCACAGTCTAACAGAATTCTAAGGGTTGAGAGAAGATTATTTTTGTATTTTTATATTTATAACAAAGCAGTAAAATCATATGTTTGAGAGGTTTGGTTTAGTTTTAGCTATTAAACTAAATAATAAACTATTCTAATGGTGACAATAATATAATAAAAAGATTATATTCATTTAATCATGTATTACTCCCTAGATTGCTTCTCCTAGTGTTGTTGCTTTGTCACACTTGTGATGATCTATGTAATTATTTCCTAAGTCATGAACAGATTACACAAACTCTCCGTCTATTTAGTATTTCGTTGAGGCAAAACACAAAGTAAGGTAGTATGAAGACTATTACCCTCCCCCCAAGAGTATATTAAATGCATTTGAAATATATTAAAAGTGGATCAACCATATAAGGGGAAAGGTAGTATGAAGACTATTACTTGATGGTATCCTTTTTACACAATCATGTTTCCCTAGACATATCAATAGCGATACAGACAAAAGCTGGTTTTCTAAAGCCTAACATGCTTATTCATCACAAGAAGCAACACCACTAAGATCTACATTCTAGGTTTCATATAATCATAAATGAATACAATAAGGGGTTTAGCCAAGCATGTTAAAGACAAAGCAAGAACAATAAAGAATCAAACAACAAGACATATTAGATGATTAAGATAGTATTACTTGATTAAAACGTGAATTGAAGGAGGTACAATAGGGTTTTGAAGCCCTAAAATCGTCCTAATAAGCTGCCAGACGAACTAGGGTTCGTCCCCCTTTTTTACTCTAAAGTTACACCCCTAAAACCCTAATTTCGGGTCTATATTTATAAGAATATCGCTGTAACGGCGTCGCGTTTTAATCGTGACGCTGTCATAAAGTAGAATCTTTTAGATTCGAGTTGAGTCGGTACGGGCTGACGTCGTCAAGAGATGGTGTGACGCCGTCACTAGATGAATTGTGACGACGTCGTGTATAAATGGTGACACTGTCTCCAGGCTCTGAAACTTTAAATCTTGAATAGTCTTGGTGTTGGTTCGTAGTCTTGTCCATTTCTTCTCCAAATGAGCCCAAGTCACGTGTCTTTCCTCTAAATGCCTTCCAAATGCTAAATACCTAAAAAGGAACAATTAAGTACCTATTTTGGGCATAAATGCATGATTTAGGGGGTTTAATGACCCCGAAAAAGTGTATAAAATGACACCTCATCAAATACCCCTACACTTGGGATTTGCTTGTGGGCTTTTCTACCTAGACAATAGCAGTATTACAGTCCTTTAACCTACTCTTTAAAAGTATTTTACAACACAACCTTCTAGACCTCGTAATAACAGCACGGAAAGCATACACTAGCACCTCACATAAGTGTTTAGGATTCTCTCTTTCACTCGGGTGTATAATAAATTATAACATAATGGGGAAACGAAAAATCAACACTTATTACCTGTCATAGCATATAAATTACCATAGGCTTGGTAAAGGATCAAACCTCCACCGTTAGGCGCAAGCATTATTCATTACTATCTAAGAGGTCTTTTTAAAGGGTTGTGGGGGTGCAGGTGTAAGATAACATATAATAGAAACGGAAACGGATGGGATGCATTTGGGTGGCTTTGGGTAAATTTGGAGTGGAAGGGTTAGCTAATTATTTACACGAATACACGTTGGTTTAGTTTCTAAGGCAAGACTCTGACGAAGATATACAAACTCTACATCAATCTCTTTCTTTTTATTTTTTATTTTTTTGAATAACATAATACATCATAACATAAGGTTTATAACACCTACCCCTACACTTGAGCTTTTACATACTCGATATTTACAATCTAACTAATGACCCGATTTGAGGTGGATCAAAATAACATGAAGATCATCTAACAAATATATGGTGGTATTGATTTAACTTTTCTTCCCTATTCTTCCGTGAAATAAATACTACCATGGATCCCAATCGTCCCAAAACTATATTTACAAGTATAAGGACTTAGCAACCGTCTACTCAAATAATTAACTTGGGTTAAAACAATAATGTACTAAAAGTGAGCACATACAGGGTGGGCTAAGGCGATTTAGGTGTAACGATTGGTTTAAGGGTGACAATGCTCTTCATTAATAGTCCGGCTTAACCAGAAATTTACAAGAACCTGTGAAAAAGGATAGGCTCAAAGGGATGTACTAGGGGTGTCCTGCACTCAAAATGAGTGCATGGCAAGGGTATGGGATAGTTATATGATCGGTGTGACCATCATAACAGTTACAAGTTTAAAACATGAGTTAATCATAGTGCCTCTTATCAAGCAAATCCTAATACTTACAATGCGGTCTCGGGATGCATTACAAAAACAAGTTCTAGAATTTAATATACTATCGGTACACTCATATAATTTAAACTGATACCAATGCTCCAGAAAAGGCGACAAAGACCACACGTACATATCCGTAACGACGGAATAGATACATATGACTGCTCACTCCTTAACTCGAGAAAGCTAAAGGTATAAACTATCTTGTGTACCAATAATAGATACCCGAATTCCTATAGATCTAAAGGCTAACCTCACATTTTTAAGGTGGAATTCTGAGGGTTTTTGTGCTAGTCATACACATTCCTATCCACGAGACGCTATTAATACTAAGTTTTCGTCGGTATGTGTCATAAAAAAATTAAATTTAGGTCAAAATTACCTTTTTATGCTATGTTTTGATATATTACCCATCATTTTAAGGAACAAGCAAATGGCAAATGAAAGAATAGTTTCTAAGGCTTATTTTCCCCCTACACTTAAGTTAAACATTGCCCCCAATGTTCTATAGAAGTACCCATAAAAACGAATAAAGGGATAAGAAAACAAGGAAAAGAAACTAGTACTCCCCTAGTTTGCACAATAATAGAGAAGAAACACGCGATAACTGGTTAAATCGTCCTCCGAGAATCGTCCGGTGAAACTTCCTAAGAACTTCCAAGCTTCTTCTAGTCAAATATAACCTATAATCAGAGACAAAAATAACTACACCAAGCATAAAATGTGCGATGTGAAATTAGGGTTGACTCTATAAAGCAGTAAAGATAGGATGAGAGAATTGTTAAACTCATGGTTTTGCAGGTTTATAAAAGAATTACAACTTTCTTAAGTGTTGTACAAGTTATATTTTCAAAAATACTTAAAATTTTTAAGTTTTCCTGTAACTAGGCGATTGACGTCGTCAGGAATATCCTGACCCCATCACAAGTTTCGCGGTGACGGCGTCACGTATAAATCGTGACGCCGTCTCCACACTCTGTGAAAACTCATTTTTCGTTTTTGATGAAAAATTTTCTGCACTTATTCTTATAAGTTATTTTCCTATACAAAATTCTGCATAACCACCTGAGAATTAACAATTCAATCATATGACTCGAAACTAACGCGAATTAATCTAAACAATTTATTTCAAATGTTTGAATTTGGTTCTAAAACCGGATATTTCCCCTCCACTTATTTTGTTGCAAAATACTTTTGATTGCAAATAAGACGAAATTACAAACAAACAAAGCATGATTGCAAACTAATTCAAACATAATAAAACAAACAATAAAGAATTAAAACACACAAGACACTCCTAATATGCGGGAAAAGTAAATATTTGGTTGCCTCCCAAAAAGCGCTTTTCTTTATTTACGAATCTTGTAGCTAGACTCGAAGTCACACGTCCTTACGTGACTTCTTTTTTGTCTCCCATAATTTCTTTTTCTAATCTCATCAAATGCGTAATTCCTCTCCTATCACCTCCGTCTTGCATGTACTCATCTCTAATGAGTAAGCTTTGATAGTAGTGCTTCCTTCCATGGCCAAAGTTTTCTTCATAGGCGGACGGGGGTATGGAATCGGTGCTCAAACCCATAAGTCGTGTTGCTTAAATATCTCCATGGTGTGAGGCATTTTAAATGTAATTTTCTCGTCATCCTGTCTAAACATGACCATTCCTTCTTCTCTATCGTAGACAAGGCCTATTTCATCTATGAAGGACCTTCCAAAAGCCATTTCTCTAAGGTGGCGATCAATAATACTAATGGTATCTTCCAATATCATAAAGTCGCATTCGTAGGCGAAGCTTCCTATGAAAAATTTTAGACTTCTTACTCTTCCAAAAAAGTTACTAATTTTATTGGGGTTTAACGGTTTCTGCCTCGATCCAAGCCCATAAGTCATGATCCGATTATATTGACGCCTAGATATGACATTGATTAGTGATTCTAGGTCTATGTAATCATGTCTCTTGAAGAAGTGTCCGATCATGCAGGAAATTTTGATGTTGTTCAGGCTTCCGGCTCTTATTCTTGCTTTTACCCACGGGGGTCGAGGATTCTTTAATAGCCATTAATGATGTGTTAACTCCTCCATAGTTAGGAACGAGTTAAAATATTCACCATCTTCATCCTCTTCCTCCTCTTTGAGTATTTCTTCAATTTCCTCATCAGTTTCTACTTCACTTTCTTCTTCATCAATCACCTCTTTTACTTCATCCTTCGCTTCCTTCGTTATGTTGTGGTCGTGTTTGGGTGTGATGTCTGTCGTGGTTTCTCCTCCTTCAGCTTTACTTTCCTCACTGAGGATGACGATTGAATTGACGAAATGGACGCGTTTTGGGGCTGATGGGTTCTTGTCTAGTTCAATTATAGATGCGGAAGAGAGGTATTTTGGGAAGAATAGCTTTGATGGGCTTTTGGTTACCTTTCTTCTAAGCTCCTCCCTCTCGATATGGCTGATTGAAGTAGTATTTTTGGAAGCCATGAAGTCTCCTGCAGATTTGGGGATAGGTGCGTCATTAAGCTTTTCAGATTTAGTTTTTCACAGAAGATTAATCTTTCTAATCATGTCATCTTGTTGTTGTTCGAGTTAGGTTCTTAGGTGAGATAATCTCTTTTCTTGGTGAGAGTCGAAATCATCTAATGCTTTTTCAAGCTTCATTTGGTAATTAGACGAATGAGTAGAGATCGAGTCATTCCGTGGGCTCGTGAATGTTTGAGTTCGTTCCCAGTTAAAGTTTGGTTTGTCCTTTCAGGTGTTGATGGCTTCATTGAAATTCCTTGGTCCTTGGTTAGTGGTGAATTTCCTATTTCCCATATAGTGGTTACTCGAGGATGCGTATTCGACAAAGGCTTGTTCAGGATCTTCCATGCAATACTGAGTGTCGTGAGGACCGTTGCAGATCTCACATGAGGTAGTGAATTTGTTTACTTGAGTAGGTTATGTCGGAGCAAGATGAGCTTCCATCAAGCGTTGGGCTTGATTTTTAAGCTCGATTAGACGGCGGTCGGATATACTCGGGACATCTTGAGGAAAAGCGATTGCCTTGACCGGCTTAGCGAAATACCTTGGGTCATTCCAACTTTTGTTGTCATAGAAGGCGAGGTCCTCTAATAATGCC